>VZTE01005527.1:884209-889209 GCA_013397775.1 Eulacestoma nigropectus
TTTAAAAATCCAAGTTAGCCTGCATCCATTTTCACACATATTCCGGGCAGTTTAAAGGTTGGTCGGATTCGAATATTGCTCTTTCAAATTTGATAATGTATGAGTACAGAACTGTGACCTTTGATACGTAGTAATACATCAACATGACACGAACAGTAAGTGCAGCAATTACCTTTACTACACTTCAGATTGTGTTTTTGTTCTCATCTTGCAAGCAATTATTTCAGGAAAAAAGGGGTGCCTTTAAGTTAAATATTTTTTGCAAATAATGTAAGTGCAGAAATTAATCTCTGGGGACTTTCTGATTTACAGGTGAATGTTTTCAAATGGATCTTGGCTTTTAAATTAACATTGTTTTAGTGGTAGAATGGAGTCTGCTGCCATTGGCTTTTACAATACTTTTTTTCTGGGAGAGTTTCTTTAACTATTTTTGTTGTATTCTAATGTAGTCTAAGTTTCACATTCTAATTTATGGCTAAAGCCTGATCCTGCAGGCAGTTGGTATGTCACTGTGTTCATGTTGCTCCCATGATAATACTCGTGAGCTGGTTACGTGCATGGTAATAATGCAAGTTTACATGCTTTTAAGTGCCTTTCAGAACATCAGAGCATCTCAGATGTGCGTCACATACTGATTTAAGAGGCTGTTTTTAGGTGCCCCACAACGTTTCTTCTTTTTCCTGAGCAGATCAAGATACATTTGGTTTATTTCCAGATGTTCTTTCTCGCTTGTTGTTATAAATTATTTGTATAATGATAGTGCACAACCACTACCTGGTAGCGCTTTAAAAACACAAATCAATACTCCTTGCCAAAGAGCATAAGGCCTTGAGAGGACTGATAGCAGTTGTGGTTTCTGTTTCGTGGACTAAGAATCAGAATGAAATTACTGTGTTATTCTGAGCAAGCAATTGAGTAACCATTGAATGGTGACTTTCTGTTGGTGTTGTCTGTCACAAACTGAACTCAAAAGAATAATTTGAAGTAGAATTTCATGTTCTTCTGAAATACCTGCCTCCTCAGCAGCCAAGCACTGAACAGTGTTGGTGTGCTGGAGTTAGGCACTGAACTTTAGTTCCGGAGCTGTGGAAATGCTTATTTTGTTCTATATTGAGATGAAATTGGCACCATTTGGAATGGCTTTCTTTAAGCTGTCAAAAATCTAAACCCCTAGTCCTCAGTACCATTTGGCCATTCTGGGGCACAGGAGGCAGCCAACCCTGGTGGCTGATGTGGAATAGGGACTGAATTGAGCCAGTCCCTTCCAAACCTTCCATGAGCAGAGGTGTGCTTTTGCTAGGCTGGCTTTGTCTTTGAATTCCTGCCTGTGGAGGTTGCTCTCTTGCTGTACATATACACTTGTTATAGATTGATGAAACTAAAAACTTTCCTAATGCAATGGAAGGGTGTCTTTAACAGATTTGCTCATTATTTTCTAGCAAGAGAAAATTCTTGACTATTGTTGTGGCGTTTGTCCGCAGGGGGGAAATTCAAAACAAATATATTAGATCACCATATAAATGGCTCCTAAGCAAGCTCTTGACCATACAAATTGTTTTGCAAAGCCACAAGGAAGGTGCTACCTGGGGACAAGGTGCAAACATGTTTCTGTGTTGTTTTTTGTTGCTTTTGGCCTGTGCCACTTGAGAGCACTTGGGCCCTTAACTCCTTTAAAATACACAAAAAAGTAGAGTTGTTGTTTTTTTTTACTGTCGTAAATTTTTAAGCGTTAATACCCAGTAGTAACTTACTTTGGAAAAAAACACCCAACCTACTTTTCTGCAGTGTTTTCCATTAAAAAATGTTAATACTGTATATATGGAAATCTTAAGTCTATGCTGCTGACTTAGCAGGTGATGGTGGTTGCGACAGCTCAGCGCGGAAGTTCGTTTTTCGACTGGGGCTCTATGTTCATAGTAAGTTCCTTAGGCTGAAAGGCTGCCCTTGTGCAGGTAGGTGACTCTGGGTAGAGAAGTGCATTTGTTACTTGACTGCAAGTAACAGGAGGATAACAATGGCAACTGCTCATTGCATGTCAGTATTTGTTGATTGTTATTTACTCATGCTGAATTTATTACTTCTGGTAACAACTTAGGCCTCTTTAGTTCTCTGTATTGTATATTATTAAACATTTTTTAAAAAGAGCTGACAACAGTGGTATGCCCCAATGGTAGGATCCTTTTTATAGTATCTATAAAATATTTCCTTTCTCTCATATTTTAGAGAAAGGGATGAAGGTAATATTTTTTCCACGATTCCTACTATAACAGTATGACTGGAAGTATTTATTTTTCAGAAGGGCTAGGATTTTTGTTTGTTTCAGCTATTTGCCTACATCTGTGTGATTTTGGGGCTTTTTAAAAAATGGTGAATGATAGCCTGGTTGCAGAAGGTATTTTCTTTTTAAGGCTTATCTTGAAAGAAAAGACTTAGCAGTTTGCAGTGGTAAAATCCTCCTGGAAGGAATTTGTTGGATTGTTGAAGGAATGGTAGGCAGCTGAAATTATGGACGCTTAATGGAAAGTACTCGACTAAGACTGCATAACATCTTGTGAATATTCCTGATATATCATAATAAGGTGTTATGTTTGTCTAGTCATGAAGTCTGATCTGTTTGATTTTAAAATCTCAGATTGTGAGATTAATCTCAGATTCTGAGTAAGTGTAATGATTCTGAGAGCTGGGATATTGTTTGCCATTGTGAACAGTACTGAAGGAGTCTCAGGATGTATAATGTAATAGATGCAATTTTGTTGGATTTTTTTTTTCCCTAGGCCAATTTAATTTTGATTTATTTGCCTCATTAACCCAAGGATTCAGAAAATTGAATGCTACCTGAGTGAGGTATTATTAACACTAGTGAAATATCTTCAAAATCACTTCATGCTTATAAATTAGTCTTTTGAAAGCATTTTAAAGACATAATGATACTGTAGTGAAAATGTACAGCATCGTTTAAAAACTGCAAAATGCTTATTTGATTTCAGAAATAAGACTTGGTCACCTGACAAATATATACTGATCTATTATTTATGCTTTGAAAATAGAGCTGATAAAAAGCATAAGTGTTCTTGATATTATATTTTGTCATATCTAGCTAAAAAGATTGAAATCCAGAGAAACAATTTTCTGAAGAAATGAAATAGTATGCCCTCCTGAACCCCTGGGGAAAATAGCCTCTCTGTTTGCTCAGAATATGAAGCAGTAAAACAGTATAAGTAAAATAGACAGCCCATGTCACATTCCTATTTGTACAGTCTGGAATGATGTTTTAAAAACATTTTCTAGTTATTTTTGATAAATAAATGGCACAAATAACATCTGCAAACCAAACCTGCTGATGTAGGATTTTTCAGATCAGATTTGTTTGTCAGTGAAAATTCAGAAAATTGCTTTGCAAAACTAAAGTTGTATAACTCCCAAAAATATGCATACCAAATGTACAAGAATATACCTTATTCTCCTTTTGCCTTCCCTCAGAGAAACTAATGGTGATTCTCCATTATCTTTGCTTGATGAAAATATGAGATCTAAAAGCTCAGTTGCTAAACACATGTTTATAAAGTGTTAAATAGCTGAAACTTCGTATTTATAGTGGAGCATCCTGCTATGTATTTGGAATAGTGTATTTTGTTTGGTTAAAGCTCTGAGATT
Organism: Eulacestoma nigropectus; assembly: GCA_013397775.1. Classification (NCBI taxonomy): domain Eukaryota; kingdom Metazoa; phylum Chordata; class Aves; order Passeriformes; genus Eulacestoma; species Eulacestoma nigropectus. The sequence goes on from VZTE01005527.1 coordinate 887,864, forward strand.
TCCCTCTGAGCCAGTACAGCTGCACTGGAAACTTGGCTTAGTGGTTATGAGATCCACAGGTGCTGCACCTCTGGTCAGGGTGTGTCAAGGACAGACGTGTTGCCTGGCTGTTGATTTCTTTCAGGTTGTGCCAAAGCATTCCCAGGCTGAAGGGAAGTTCCTCCAAATATTGTGGCTTTCAGAAATGTGCTCTTCAGTTTAAGGGTGCTGCTGCCACTCTCATTTCCATCACTGACATAATAGCTGAAATTGGAAAAGATTCCTTGGGCAGCAGGATTGAGAAACCTGATGTCATGGCTCTGCAAATGCTTGGTTGCCTGGGACTGGCTAAGGAAGGTGTGTCTGTACATCTTCCAAAACGTGGCTCATTGGGGGAGTGTATTTTCAGCTACATTTGAGTAAAGTATGTCTTCAAGACTGTCGTTATTCTTTGGACTTCGGTGCTCCGAAGAGTTGGTTAAAACCAGCTTTAATTTTATTTTTTTAAGGATTCTCAGTCAATGGACTCCATCTAAATTCTGTGATACATCTACAGATACAAGATGCATGTATTTTTAAAATATGTATGTGATTAATAGTGACCAAACCCCCCTTCCCCCTGCTTTTTTTTTTTTTATTTTTCAGTTTTTAAAAAATAATGATTTAATAAACTCTCCTCTCTGAGCTTATATAAGGCTGGATTATTGTCTGATATTTTAATACCTGAACCAAAGATAGGGTTTACCAGACTAATGACATTTAATTGAATGATTCTCCCTTCATTGAATGAAAAAAGGCTTAGGTAGGGAGGTTTTGTAAGGATCAGGGCTAGAATTCTAGAAAAGTTAATTTTTGTTTTCTATTTGTATGTGTTCACTGTTGTATATAATTATAGTGGTGATAACTGGCACACAGAAATAAGCTGAATATTTGCTTCTGTACAGCAGGTATAAGAAGGAATGGTAATACTAAGTTCTAAATTCAAGCACTTCTGATCCACCCAAGATTCATTTCAGGTTTTTCTTTAGCAAAAGGCTCAAGTGCCTCAGATCATACAGCATGATTTTTCTACCCATATTTTTCATTTTTAATGACAAGGACAGTGTGTATAGGTCTAAAGGGAATCACCATGTTTTCATTGAACCTGACTTTGTCGCATCAATTATTTCCTCAGAAATCTTATTCTAATGTGGTGTTTGTCAAAGTAATGATGAATTTAAATACTTCTTTAGTGTTTTTGATAAAGGGTTAATGGTTTCTGTAATGCTTAGTTGAAAATTCCTTAGTTGTGGGCATTCTATGTAATTTTCCATGTGGGGTGGGAGGCCAGAAGATGTTAAGAGAGAAAAGGCACTTTTCAGATATTA
>VZTE01005527.1:894209-922501 GCA_013397775.1 Eulacestoma nigropectus
CAGTGCCTATGTTTTTGGAAACTACACTGTTGTTACCCATTTTTTTTTCCTGGATGTAATTCTACTAGGAACTTCGATGTATCCACCAGGACAACACTTTACTTACCTGTTTCCTTTTGAATATAATATATCCACAATGTATTATAAAGTAGATTTGAAAAGAAATGGATTTGAAAGTCAATTTGAAGCATAAATTTTCTTTGGCTATCATTTAGACAATATTTTCGAATTATATACTTTCAAATTTTTACTTATGAAAGGTGAAATTATCTTGTGCCCAGTGTATGAAATTAGTTCTTCATCCAAATTTAAGTATTTCTCTGACATTTTGGCAACATTTTTAAGAGATTGCTGAGATCTTGGGAAGAGTAAAAGACGGAGTGAGGGTTTTTTTTTTTGGCACATTAATTTTAGATCTTGCTGAGAGTATTTGCTCATACGCCTTAACAAAGAACTGCAGCCTTTATGGAGGGGCATGTGCAACTTCTGCCAACTTAATCACCACCCCATTAACTCTTGTTTCTCGACTGATTATGATGGACCATTACTGAAATTGATAGCACCACCTATTGGTGTTGTTAGAACACTGCAGCTCATCATGGTATTTTGCATAATTAAAAAAAAAAAAAGAAAAAATTTAAATGCATAATCTCTGCTCTTTTTCTATTTTACTATTGAAGCAGGCAATTGTGCACGTCATCCCATTCAGGTATTCAGATAATCAGGGAATTTACTTAGAAATGTTACTCAGTGAACTTCAAAGAATGTTTTTGGCAACTTTGTTGGGAGACAGGAGTATGTGTTTGTGCAAGACCCACTCATGTGGCACGTACATAGGTGGTCTGGAGGTTATGACGGTAGTTAGTCAAGAGCAAATTGTGAAAATATAGGAAATCTAAATGGTCCATGGGAATCTTTCCTTGCAAAAAGTACTTTGAAAATCTACACTCTTGCACAGTGTGTGATTAAGTTGTTCCAAACTTGGCCATGTTGTGCAGCAGTGCAAGCCCCAGCCCTGCCAGGGGCTGTGTGTGACAGGTGCTTGAGTTTGTGTGGGTCTTGCTGAAATCAATTGCTCTCGTTGCAGGTGCAGATCGCATTGCAAGACCAGGGCACTGGATGTCAGATTTATAGGCCTATTTCTTTCAACCTCATTTTTGTGTCCTTTCTCTGCTAGCCTCCAGCAGAACTATTTTACTTGTTTCCCAAACCCCCTTTTCTTGCACAATACAAAAAGATCTGGTAAAAAAATAACTCCTAGCAGTTCAACAATTTTTAACCTAAATCTCATGTAGCACATGTGAATTTAACTCTTTGCTGTCTTCTGCTGTATTCAGGATGCCACAGCCAAAGTCTGGGAGGGAAAGTAGAGAAATACAGGTACTTACATGTTGTGTAGGGTACTTCTAGAACTGTGCCTCTAGGCAAAATACTTTGGGGAAGAATGGATCTATGCCTGGAATGGATTTCTTAAGGCCAAATCTTGGTCTGACTTAGGTGTTTGTTATCTCACAAGATGTACCCCTAATGCTGCTTCTATCAGGCTCAGCCAGGGTTGGAGGGTAGTGAGTGAGTTGGTGCAGGGACTGCCTGTGCCCAAGATCTAGAGGAAATTTTTGTCTTCTCTGCCCCATCCTAACTGTGGTCTTGTCATGTGTGTGTTAAGATCTAATTCATTGCTCTTTGTCTATTGTTTTCTCTGGTTTAGAATTCTTTTTGGGTAGTCTTCTCCAGTGTAGCTGACAAGCAGATTTTTGTGTGTATTGTTTGTTCATCATAAGGGCTCCCCAGAACACTGATTTTTACCAAGTAGTACCTCAAGCTAATAAAAAATTAGTGAGACAATCACGCTGGGAACTGAGGCTAATGTTGCATTTTGCTTGGCAAAACTGCCAGACCTGTGTCATCTGACAGACATGTAAATAATCCATGCTTGTCATTCATTTGAGATTTTCTTCCATACTAAGCCCAAAATCCATCCAGGGTTGCTCTGGGTTAATATTTTAATTTCTCTCCTGATCTATTCTATTATATAAAGTCATAAAACATCTAAATTAATAGATGCTGCTTTTCTTCAGCATGTTGGATATAGCGTGGTTCTCTACAGCTTCTATGCACAGTCTATGACCATGAGCATGAATTAACTTCTAGGCCCCCTGCTTCTGGACCTGTGACATCATTGAGTCACCCTGGCAAAGGCATCCTGTTTCAGAAGAGGTTTTGTTTTCTTCTCAAGGCTCTGCAAAATAACAAGCATATCCAAAGGAAAGCTAAGTGAAAACATGACCATCCAAAAAGCAAGATGCTTAAACTGGAGAAGAATATTGGTTTTCTATCTTTTTCTGATCTTCTCATGTTTTGTTTTTCAGGAGTCAGGTCTAGTATGAGATTATTTTTGAACTGAGGTTCTAATGTTTCAGCCGAACTGACTTTGTTTAAGAGAAAGAGTGGCAGGATGCCCACACTGTTTTCTTCCCTTTATGTTTTGCTGTAGATGGTTGCATTATTATTATTATTATTATTGCTATTATTATTATTGTATGTTTTGCAAGTCTGTCATGTGAAAGACTGGATCATGATGATATCCTGCTATCCGCTGTCCAGCAACTCACTCAAATTCCTGAAGAAAAATATTTTATTTTCTCGCCTAGTTCTGGAAATGTTCATGAATACAAATAACAAATGCAAATGGTACAGGGACAGTGGTATTAGAAATTGAAATGCCCACTGTGTATTTTGTACAAATATATTCATTATGCTAGAAATGCATGATGACTGAGAGGTGGTCCCTGTTGGTCCATGGTGGCTACAGCTGATGGATACAGATTATTAAATTTTATTTTAATAGCAGGTAGTGACAAAGTGGCTCAGTGCCTAACAGTGCATCCCAGTATCTGTTATACAAACACATGCAAATGTATTTCTGTAACAGTCAATAAAATCCTATTGCTTCCCTTAGGTTGTAGAGGAAGATGATGCGTGAGTCCATAGGCACCTAAAGGCATAAAAGATTAGGAGAACTGAGCAAATTTTTAATGAGAGATCCCAAATGTGCTTCCCCACAAATTCCAGGTGGTCGGCACATGCCAGGTCTCTGGACCAGGCAGGCTAAATGGGTGAATGCAGACTCGCTGCCTGTGTTGCATCTGGGGTTTGCCATCGGCTGGGACAGTTCTAACTGCGCCAAGCCCAGAGCCCCGGCAGACATCCCCATGGCCATCAGTACTGCCTGCTGCTGTCCTGTGTCCTCAGCACTGCTGTGACCTGAGGACAGGCTGCTGGGGCTGCTTCTGGGCCAAACCCTGCCAGCATGACCTGCTCTCTGCCCTAGTGCCTCTAGATCCCTCAGTCCCTCAGCACATCTGGCCGGAGGTGCTGCTTACCAGCCTAAACAAGGAAGGGAATGGTTGCCAAAAATGTTTGGTAAGGGTAGCCCATATTTTCAAATGCCATAAGCCATAGGCTGCTTGCAATGAGTGGCAAATCTGTCACTGATTTTAGGTAGGGGGAAACAGAAGACAGTACTTGTGAAGGGTGCTGGGGCAAGGAGCAAGACCCCTAAGAACCCACCCTGGGCTGTGTGGCCCAGTCAGTGCGTGGGGCTGGAGCTGTGCTGCTCACCAGCTTAGCCAAGGGGGCTGATGGGGGTGGAAGGCTTTTGTTGTCTCTAAATCTTTCTGCAGTCTCACTTTTCAAAGCCAGCAAAAGAGAAGTGAAGGGCTTGTGGGGAGAGGATTTGCAAGGTATGGAAACATTGTTTTGATGATTTGACAATAAATGTTCTTCAATTACAGCTTCTCCCACTCCTCTGACCTTCTGGCCCCAGTGCTCATTATGAACAAGGTCTGAGCTGCTCTGAGTTTGAAGGACTGAGTTTGACTCAGTTTTTGTGCTCTGGCAAACTCCCACTGCCTTCAGGACAAGCTTGATTTAATATAAGGACTAAAATCCTTGGAGGTTGGCCTTAGGAGAGCAGTACATGCAATCAGCTTCTCTGGTCTGACAGAATGAATAAAGAGAGGCTCTGGAGCACTCGGCATCAGCAGAGATGGCAGCGATTATGAGGGAAGATCTGGATCATATTACTGGTTCCCAATTCATGGTAACCACTTGTGAAAGACATGTGGGCATCACCCTGGACAGCACAGTGAAGGGCTCCCCTCCATGCCTTGCAGTGGTTAAAAGTCAAATGAATGGTATCAATCGGGAGAGCAAAATAACAGTGAGACTATTAGAATGACATTACTGTAAAAAAACTTTTTTTTTCTGCAGTTCTTATTACTCTGACTCAAAAAGGAAATAGTAGGAATAACAGAGCTTATGCTGGGATGATGGAAATTTGTGGAGATGTGAAAAGACTTCTGAATGAAGAGAGAGTGAAAAGATTGGTACTATTCAATTTAGATGAAGATAAACAAGAAGAGACATGACAGAGGTACAGCGGGTAACCAATGCTATTTAGAATGTAAATCCAGAACCACTTTGCCTCTTCTCATGACACCTGAATAAAACAATTGATTAAATGGATAAAATGCACATTTCGGCCGAAAAAGGGAGATATTTGAACCCATCTTAAAAGATTTATTGCAATCAGCTGCAGTCCAAGCCAAGTAGCTGGTGAATCTTGAACAAGTTTCCTGAGTTATCTTAGACATCGTGTACATGGCTTTAGGGGCAGCCAAGCTCTCAGGCTTCAGGGTCTAAAAGAAAGAATAATCCAGAGGCTCTAGGAAACGAACTCTCCTACATACGTTAATTCTGTTTGCCTGTCTTGGAATTCTTGCATTGGCTTTAAAAAACCTGAAGCTTTGGTGGGAGAGTCTCTATGCATTAGACAGACCATATTTTGAACTGGTGTGGCAACTATCTTTACAGAAATTTGGTTTATGAAGTAAATAGTTCTGCTTTTACAATACATGTCATATCTAGGTTTGACTCAGGGAAGTGCCAACAGAGTGTTGAATTATTCCTGGATAGCAGAGATTGGTTGTGCTCTCCCAGCTCTATACCAGCCCTGGCTGTGCTTCACTGCTGCCTACTTTTCTTCCCTAGCATTTCTCAGGAGAACAGCTAGTCTCTGAAAGTATCTGCCTTGGGGTTTGCACAAACAAATGCAAAGGCCAGGTGGGCTGGAGGAAGGGACGCCCACTAAGCCCTTTTTGGTTTGACTACTTCATGTCTCAGGAATTTATGTGGCGTGGCACTGTCCCTTGGGTGAACTGTAATGAATGGTTTAAGCTCACACGCTTCAGTTTTGTAATTACTATAGGTCAAGAGAAGGTAGGAGTAATGCTGCTCAGCTAATGAGCAGTAACTTGTTTAGGCACAGAAATTCAGTCTCCATACTATCTCTATATACCCACATTCTGTCTTAGCAGGGCTTTCCATGTGAGTAAAACTTAAAGAAAATTAATTAAGTAAAGGTGCGAGCAGAGATTTTTCTTCTTATTCTCTTTGACTGTGTTGGTGCTCATCCACTCCCATTTCTTTCATCCAGTAGGAAATAAAGCAAGTCCATCGACCTGATTTTGATCACCTGGGCATTATTGGAGTGAATAGCAAACACAGCTGGAGAAATTTTAGTTAAGATGATCAGTCTTTGAGGGATCTTTGCAAAGGAACCAAAATATGAAGAAACAGCTGATTATATATATAGCTCTGAAAGCTGCATGAAGGAACCATGAGTGAGTGGTCACTTGCTTCTTTGCCTTTTGCAAGAAGGAGTCAGGATTACCTGCTAAACGCATTTCAGGTGCAACTACTCAGGTCTGGGGTAATTTAAGGGTAAGGATCTTAAACACCCTTTTTTTTTCCCCCCTCTCCCCTTCGTAGTATCTCTCCATGAAGTTACTATTTTGTGGCTTACACAAGGATGTGGTGAGCAGAGGGTTAGTGCTTTACTGCCTGAACTGTGGTAAGTACCAAAGTTTATCTTTTCACTTCTCTTTAGTTGAGCACTATCTGCTGGGAGACACACTGCATATTATGTGGTTATACAGTAAATGTTAGTTTTTAAGCTATATGTGCAGAAAAGAGTGCCAGAGAATGAATTCCTGAAAGAAGTTATCAATATTAAAAGAGATGTGTCAGAACTTGCTGAAAATAGAACCTATTGTGTCCCAGTGAAGAAAAAAATGGGGCAATTTTATTAAAGTTGTGTTGGGGATTCAACTCTTGTTTCTATGATGAGAAGCAGGATTGGCAGTCTCTCTGTGCTGGTAGGTGTGCTAGGGCTGTGGGTGAGCTGGTAGTGGTCTGGCAGAGCTCTGTGGAGTGCAGGGTTTTTGGCATCACTGTGGTTCACAGGCTTGGCTTTCCCTGGGCCTTTTGTTTAACAGATGACAGGTTTGCCCTTTACGTACCCCAGCTCTGGATTCCCGAGTGAAAAACAAAACCCACAGCAAACTCTGAAGTTTTTCAAGTGAACCTTCCCTTGTTTCTGCAGAAGGTTCCCTATGTGAAAATGTTACTGTTTTGTGTGTTGCAGCTGAAGGGTCTTTAGGGTTGCGCTGGGTTTCTCACGACTGTCTGATTGAATTTGACTGGAGTGATGCTCCAGACAATTTTCTGAAAAAGCTCAAAACCAATCTATTTGTTTTTCTTAAGCATTTATTGCTTTCATTTGGGCCATGCTCTCAGCAGGCTTGCAGAGAAAGACCAGATTTGGAAACAGCTTGGTGTTGGCTTTTTTGTAAGCTGGTGTTGCAATTGGAGCAGGGACCTCCTGAAAACTGGGTCCTACAATCCACAGTATTTATTGCTGGGGCTCTCTATCTGTGGTGAACTTGGAATGTGAGGGCAGAAATAAGGGTGATCAATACAGTTTGGGCTTTTATGTATAAGGATGTTATGTTAGAGTGGCAAAAGGATTGGTAGGTGTCAGGCTTAGGCCACACCTGCAACACTGCACGAAATCCTGGGAACAGCATCGTTACGAAAATATTGACAAACTGCTGAGAAAGTGAGAGGAGCAATGAAGCAATCAGAGCAGAAGGGACCAAATGATGAGAAAGGATTAAAAAAAAGCTAAGTGCCATATCTATGACTTCGCTAGAGGATGATTGATGGGAAACACAGATAAGTTTGAAAGCAACCTGAATTTAAAAAAAAAAAGAGTGAGAGAATAGTTAGGACGGTACAAGAAGGTATAACTAAGAATGATGGGGTGAAATTAAGCAAGAGAAAATTTAAGGTGAATCTTAGGAAAAAAATCATTACTGAAATATATTAGGCTGCTGAGCGATTGTCCATGGGGAGCAGTGCAAACTGCTGCCTGTATATTGTTTAGCCTGGGCAAAACGTTGTCAGGCATGCAGCCAAGGAAGCTGAAGGAGCAGGAAACTGAAGCATACATGCTTTTATCAGTGTTTTTATGGTTTCATGTGTACCATTTACAGGCATAATTTGGTTAAAACTATTGCAGCAAAGCATCTTTGACCACTCATCCCTGCTGAAATCGGTGAAAGCGAGATGCATAAATACCTAATGTAGACTTCGACCTGAAGGGCTCGATACCCATTATGGGTGAGGATGACAACAGCAATGTGTCTTGTTCCTAAATGTTGCTGCATCACCACAAGCATCCCTGAGCAGTGGGAGCCCTGGCAGGATGCAGGGCATGCTCTGCTGTGTTGTGCTGTGCCGTGCTGTGGCAGTGGCACCCATCCAGCCATCTCCACAACTCAGCTGACTGGGCAGCCTGGACCACTGGGGTTGGCCACACCCCAGCCTCTCCAGCTCACAGCTGCAGTGCCCTGGAGATACGTTTCTTTGGCTTTGGATAGAGAAAAGTTTTCCAGGAAACAGCCACTGCTTTAATTCAATCAGGCAAAAGGAAAGCCTTCCTCCTCAGGTGGTGTCCCTGTCTGTGAAAACTCAGTGTCCATCTGTGCTTACCTGGCATGCGGGATCCTGTCTCCCTAAAACCTTTCCTGAGGGAGGGGCTGAGGGTGGCATCTTGTCCTTCACGAGGGTTCCTAATTGAAGGAGGGCTTTGAGTGCAGGAACTTTGCACTTCCTGCTAAGAAACTCCTCAGGTTTGTGGAAAACTTAAATTTCTTGGGTTGAAGAGTGGCAAGAATAAACCCAAATAGTCCATGGGCCAGCCCCTGCTGGGAGCAGTGAAACCTGAGTTTTGTTCCCTGCTTTGGTGGTATCTTTGAGAAGTAAGGCTACTCTTTGCATTTCGTGCATGACTTGCATCTTCTGGGTCTGCTGTGACCTCAGGCTGCAAACAGAGGAAAAATCTTGTTTGCAGATCCAAAAAATGATAGGGAGGGACAGGCTGTAGGTTTGTCAAAATTGTCAGGCCCTATCTGGAAACAGACTCTTTAGGGACACGTCAAAAATCAGTGCTGAGAAATGGAAGACATCTGTGGATTTTGGGTGGCTTTGGAGATAGCTGGCAGCTTGATGGCGATATGAGGATGCCAGCTTTCATAAAGGTGAGATAAGCAAGTACTCGAGTAAGAACAGAAAGCCACCAGGGTCTGGGTGGCCAGAAGTCCTGCTGGTGATGAGATGACATATTTCTTTGTCATATGGGACTTCTGCAGCACGCACTTGGCATTTGTGAGGGAGAGAAATAGAAAATAAGCCTTGAAGGAAGCAAACCCAACCATTTACCTCTCTTTGTTCCATAATGTTTCTTTCTGTTTTCAGAGTTCTGGCTCTGTTTTATAACAATTTGAAATAGTTTTGAGGTATTTTTTTCCTGTATGGCTGCCCTTTGCCTTTTGTTCTGTATATTCACTACTCCCTATCTAAAGAAGTTCTGACTAAATTCCTCGAGGGTCTGACCCTTCCCTTAGCTTTAGTTTATGCTCCCTTGTTCTTGTGTTTGACATAAGCTCAAACAGCCTTGTAAAATCTCATTTCTCTTCCCTTCAGGATTGTGTATTCTTCTATGAAATGTTTTCCCCACCCTCCTCTATTCTGCCTCTTCCTAGAAAAGTGCTTCTATTTTGGTAACTGTTTTGTTCAGTTAATTGTTAGAGTTCTGGATTCTTTTGTCACTTGATCCATTACTGTCTCCATTAGATGTTATTGTTCTACACTGAGTTTTAGTTATAAAATAAGCTTCACTCTTGTTTTTTTTTTGTTTGTTTGTTTATCCAGCACTCCATCTTATTTCCTGTACATTCTCCTAATTTTTCTCTTCAACAGTTCACTACAGGACTTAGCAAACTGTAGGCTGATTGCATCACATTTTCTTTTCAGAAAGGTGTATTCTGGTCTAGGTTTGTTGCTGCTCACTATGGAAGATGTAGTATGCTTAATTCAACAAAATAATTTTATACGAAGTCCTGAGTTACAAAAGCCATACATGGAAATGGGAAAATAAATTTTGTAAAATCTATTTGGCTTTATGTTTTTATTTGTCAATAATCATAATTTTAGCCCATACATTAAACTAGTCCTGCAAGCTGCCCTACTGTCTATAATATAATACAAATTCCAATAAGGACCTGTTTTAAAAAGAAACAGTGCTAAGCAGAACACCGTTGAATCCAGATGAACATGCTGCTGCAGATAGCTTAAAATGAAGAGGAATTTGGCAAGAAGAAAGCTGATTAAGAAGGGAGTGAAAATTCACAGTGAAATGTGTTTGCTAGTCATACAGGGGAGCTGAAGGCTCCTGCAACACATCTCAAACAGCTCACACTGCTTTTTAGAACACAGTTTTCCAGTTTCTTTTCCCTGGAGTGTGCTATTAGCTTTGGTCTTCCGTTAACTTCCTTGGTAAATTCTTAAAAGAACTCTCTAGAGATGAACATGTCTCTGGAGGACCAAATACCAGCTTGAAGAAATTGAACAAATGAGTGATTTTAGCGTGAAGCAATTTTACTGTTTGTCTTTTTTATTTTTACTTCAATCAGGGCATAGAAAATCTGTTGTCTTATGTTTTCTGAAATACGTAACAGATATCAGTCTCAAAACCTCATGATTAGTTTGCATGCTGCACCGACCAGGAATTGAAAGAAACCAATTATAAGCTCTATCAGCCTTAGTATTTGTGATGGATGTTATTTCTAAAATGGGATCTTTTATTCTGCAATTCTGACTGTGAACATTACATGCTTCCTAGCCTTTGAGCTGTCTACAGAATTTTCTCAAAATTAAATGCAAAATTCAACACAGACTTTTTTGCCAGACATGGATATCTCCAGGAATAAACTTTACAAATGGTGTAGCCCACATCTTAAATTATTCTTTTCCTTTATCCAAAGGAAGTACAACTAGAGACACAGCAAAACCACTTCATCTCTTCAAGCAATATTTTCTAAGTATTGTATAGCATTTTCTAGCAAACGTTGTCAATTTACAGACTCCTACAGTATTTAGTAAAGAGTTAAAAAAAAAATTATCTTCTGAAGTGTATCACAATGTTTTGTATCTTGAGCAAAGTTATGAGTTCCAAGGTTCCTGTTGGCACAGCTCAAGCATAGTTTTCTAAAAAGATAATGATGCTTTAGTGTGATTTGGCTTCAGGACAGCTTTGCCTGAGCCAACTCTGTGGCAGTTCCCTTAGTGCTTTCCTGGGCTTGTTGCTACAAAGGCGCGCGCTCTGTTTTAGGAGCAAAAGACTGCACGTCTGGTCCCTGTGGTTGGCACCACGAGCCTTGGTCCTCCAGCTGACTGGCAGGAGCTGGTTTGTTTTATTGCTCGAGGTGAGGGCTTTCCCTGTGGTGTTCCACATGGAGCCTGCTCTGGTGCAGTGCCCACCCCAGGGCCTTCACAGAGCCAACCCCCAGTGCGCCCCTGCCCCAAGCCACGCTCCTGCCTCCCTGCAGCAAATAACCCTGGTGCTTCCATGCAGCCAGTGCAGCACCCTGGCTGCTGTTTGGTGGGTGCTGAGGTGCTCCTGCTCGCCTCCTGCTCTGCCAATAGCCACTGCTCAGAATTTGATGTCTCACTCCAAAATACAGACACATTTATATGCATATCTGCACACATACATGTAATCTTCTTCATGAGATAGACACTCCAGGATGTGTCCTGGTCCATTCAGGAGTCTTCAGGACCTGTAGGCACAGAGGTGGTGTGTGTCAGGCTGGGATCAGGACTCAGCTAAGAAAACTTCCCAGCAGTGGCACCAGCTTTAGGCGACATCCCAGGAGATCACAGCCAAGTCCCCTTGCTCTCTTCAGATCCCAAGTTTTAACAAATGAAGCCAGATGGCCAAATATCGTGAAAGCTATTTTGCTTCCTGACTTTTGTTTTTATGGTATGCTGTGATGATGTGAGGATATGTCAGGGTATAAGACAGCCTAGAGCTTGCCAAAGAAATGACGGAGAACTGTTCTGGGTAGAGGGAACAAAACCCGGCACAGACTGTGTTCATACCCTCTATCAGTAAAGTCATCTCTTCTTTGCCTGGGTGGTTTTACATAATAGAGCAAGAGAAAATGAACATACAATGATCAAAATCCTTTAGCAAAGTCTTTCCAAATCAGTTGGTTCTCAGATTGTTGAGTTGGGAATGCTGGTGGTTTGTGAGGTGATGATGATATTCTGGAGCATAGAGCATTCTCCTTCCTTTGCCTCTTAATGTAAGAAATAGGGATCCAAGCAGACTTTACAATTAGTAGGATAAAACGAAAACTGGTAGCATTTATAGCTAAGTGTAACATGTTCTATTTAATATAAAGGAAGTTTGCATGACCAAGAAGCTTCTTCTTCAAATTCTACTTTTCATATATTTTTGTTTAAAGAGAAAAGGATTTTGTTTTATTTTACAGCTAGCCAATATAGAGACAAAAAGTAGTTTGACATTCAGTAGAAACCGTCTGGTTAAGGAAGAAAATGTAAAGAAATCCCATGTCTCCAAATAAAATTGTCTCTGTGTAAGCCATCTATTGGGGACAACAAGATTTCTATTCCCAAATATTTCATCCTGAATATCTATTAAATCCTGAATATCAGGATGATCATTGCTATCTAGTTTTTCAAGAAAGAGCATATTTATTATTTTTTAATTCACATACAGAAATCAGGAATGTACTATCTAGGATCAAACTCTGAAAACTTTCCCATGAAAATAGCCATACTGATGAACAAGGCTGAGTTAGTGGGTTTTTTGCTTTGCTATTTGCAAATCATCCAGTACATGGAGATTTCCAACAAAGCTGATTACCTAGGCATTATAAGTGTACATTGCCAGCTCCAAGCTGGATAGCCTCAGCAAACACCGCCCTCTTGATGAGAGGGGATATCTCCTTGCTGCATGGTACAAAAACTGCTGTTGGTTGTATTGTTTGATGAAGGCAAAATTTAGCTTTGGGTTAAGGAGATAAAACGACAGTTGTGGCTGTGACCAGTGTGCTATCATAGCTGTACAGAAAAGATAGACTTAGCATGTTCCAAACATCCTCTAGGCCCTTTCAGCACTTCAAAGAAAACAGATGCAAATATGATGGCTTTCATATAAAGCTTTGCTTTTGTATTGTAGCTGGATTTTGTGGTTTTATAGTGTGTACACCACATTAGAGTCCTCTGCGTTCCACAATAATAATTTTTGTCTTTATCACTGTGCAGCTATCACACAATCTAGGAGCTTAGCTGAGCTCTTGCAATAGGTTATATTTTATTGACAATCAAAACCTAAATCTTGGCGTTGTGGCAGGAGCTGATCTTTGCCTTGCAGTTTATCGGGCAATATTCAAGTTGTTCATACAGCTCTGTAGATATTCTGGATGCTTTACAGACAGATACAACACCAGGCTCTGCCCCAAGTAATTTACACTCAAAATTCAAGGTGGCACAGGAGCAGAAGAGAAAGCATGATGTCTGAAAGGAAGACTGGGAGTAAATCACCAGCCTGTAGAGCAACATTAATGTCAGCATTCTGAATATTGAAGTCACCAAAAAAAGCTGCTCTTTTTGTAGATTTTGTTCTTCTTTTCTCATTAAATATTCAGTTTTGCAGTGATGCTAATGTGTAAGCACTATGAGACCATGTAGGTAGCAGTTGCTGGAGGTCTAAAGTCACAGGTCAGTGTACTAATCACAGCATGCTGCACCAGCCAAGCAGCCACGGGGTACCAGGCATGAGGCAGCAGCACTGCCCTGAGCATGCTGCTACCACATTGCTTCCACACAGCAAAATTCATTCAGCAGGATGCGATGCCAAATCTTCCGGTCAACACACTGTATAAAATAGTTTTCTCTTTGTCACCAAACAATTTTAAGGATACAGTCCAGCACAGTAGGGCTGTAATCTTGTTTATTCTTTGAAGACACTACAAGGCTCTCTAAAAGCCTTAGAGATCATCACACCCTTGTTATCTTAGCAGGTATGCGCCTTGTAATCTCGGTGTACTAATTGTTGAGAAAATGTGCTTGGTAGTCTACACCGGTAGAATCCCAATTGCCAAGGTAATTAATAGTGTTACAGACTTCAAGGCCATAATGCTCATCAGTTATTAATTAGCAATTCATTTTGCTGAATAAATAATACTTATGATTGATGATGGAACTTGTAATTGGGCACTAGTAGTGTTCCTCAAGGGAACAGCTTCTCTGCCAGTATTGACTATGACAGTAACAGCTCAGAAACACAAGATCATTTAAGAAAATCTACTCTAAACAACTGTGACACAATGAAGGCATTTACATTCAGTGTTGTTGGAAACACAGAGCTTAAACATTGGAGACTTGCCTATGCCAACCAAATGCTAATATTTTTGTCTATTTTTCTTGTATGTTGCTTCACTTTAAGCATTGTCTCCTTATAAGGAAATTTCCCATATAATTTAATGGCATGCATTACATTGTCTTTATGAGCTTTCATATGCATTCTTCACAAATCCAGAAGATAGCATAATAAAGGAAATACTTCCCCAAGCACAATAACCAATTTAAAAGAAATTTGTTCAGATTAAATCTATTTCAGATTAATAGATTGTGGAAATCACTTTTATTTTATATTAGTTGGCACTACCTTTTGACGTAAATGAAATACCACTTATAGCCTCCACCCCCATGATGGAAGGAGAAGCTGGTAAATAAAGAAAATAAGCTGTTAGTTTTAACTGGTTAGTCAACAAAGACAAGTATGGGAGGTCAGCTGCTGACCAGATGCTGCCTTCAATTAATATTCCAACCCTAAAAGACATTTATCGTTCAGTTTAGAAGGCAGAGCAGCTGAGTCATAAAAGCAGCCCACAAAAGATATTTTAAAGCATTTATAATGACTAAATTGCTTGAAATAAATTAGCCCTGAAAATAAACATATTTTGTACAGCCTATGTAAACCAAATTTTACTCCCTGTAAATTGCTTGGACTAAGTGGGAGTTTGTGTTTGACAAGAGCATACATTTGCTTCATTACTACATGCAGGTTATTTTTTTTTTCCCTTTGAAAAGGGTTACTAAACTATAAGATATCATTGCTAACTAAATGAGTCCTGCATCCTTTTAAGGGAGGAAGATGCTGCTGAAGAACAAGTTAAAAAGAAATGCAGAGCCTGTGTTGTAATGCTAACAGGCAATTAACAAACTCATGGGTGTTAATTATCTTCATACTGTATCATGTTCAATTAGCTCAGCCCCAGCAACAAAGGCAACCATGAGCAATTGCTTTGATAGGCGTACAGTACTTCATTTGTAGTTAATCGGTTTAAGCCTTGCAGTTGCTAGGCTACACCAGTCTCCAGAGGTAAAAAGCTGCACAGATGCACTATGTTTAAATGACTACAGAGAACTGTTTAAACTCAAACCATGTATAACTCTTTATTGATTTTTCAGAGAAGATCTCAGCTCTGATGATAAGGTTTTGATATATTTTCCTGCTACAGCCGGTTCCTTGGAGTATTGCAGAAAAAATCTGTCAATATGCTTCTATTATGATCTCTTGATCTGTGGCTATAAAAACCTTTAGCTGCAGCCCTTATTATAAAATAATGGAAGAAGCGATACTTGATTTTTTTCCCTTTTTTTCATCCTCCCACTCTATAAAACATGGAGATTTTTTTCCCCCAGTGCCTCTAGAACAAAATTAAAGTATGTTCCTTCTGTTTTTCAGTATTAGAATAATACAGAAGAATTTCTATCACTAATTAATTTGATTGACTCTCAGCAGGAAAGGATCAGCTGTAGCATCATGAACTTTAACAATAACTACCAACTGATGGGCATTTCACATCAATAAGACCATCACTAGCCTCCCTCACCTGTCACCAGGCAGGGAATGAGCAATAACCACCCCCTGCAGATGCACTGCTTAGCTCTTTCTGCCCGATTAGCAATTTATAATGGTGATCAAGAAACAGTCAGCGGCAAATCAAGACAACTGTCTGACTGCCTGTTTAATTGGCCTTGTTTGCTTTTTGATAAATGGCTCATGACTGCTATAGGCCTCCATATTTTGACTTTTAATAGGCCACTGTGATTAGACTACCAACAGATACTAGGTCAAAGCTGAGGGAAGGTGCAAAAAATGTTAATTAATATCAATAATAGGCAATTATTAGTTAGACAGAAGGACCTACTAGCTGCGTGCTCTAATGACTCAGAGCTAACTTGAAGGGAAACAGTGCCAAATTAGCATAACTGTGTATGCAGGCTGCATTGTGTATCCTAGCAAACATCTGTTATATAATTCAAACAGAATTCTTCCTTTTTGCATGGTGCTCACAAAATTACCAGTTCTTTTCAGTCATTTCAAGACACTAACGACACCATGGGGGTTACTGACCTCAAAGTTGGGCTTTATGTCTGGCGGTCGTATCAAGAGCTAAATTGCAAAAGTTAATAATTTAGGTGTGGTTTTCTAGATCTCTAAGTTAGTAACTCCTGTATAAAGGTCACCAGTACTCTAATTGGAGGAATACATGCTGAGCAATCATGTTGGTCCAAGTGTTGCTCTCACTACGAATAACTTCTCCCCACTCTGTCTCTTTTAGGAAAACAACCACGCAAAACAATAATGGATACTGAAATATTTGTGTCTGCTATTGCTGACCTGCTGAATAGACATGGTGCAATGAATGCAATGGCATATGATGAGACAGTCAAAATTCTTACATATGGGGATGACACAAAGAAGAAAAGGAGCTCCTTTGACTCTCTAATGGGTCTACTTTTCTATGGTGCTTTCCAGGACACTGAGTGTGTCACCTTCCTTGTGAACACGGAACAGACAAAGCACACCCAAAGGCAGTGGAAGCACTTCACTTACAAGAAGTGTTTTAAGTAAACTTTATATAGAGGGGTAATGGCCCTAGATTTTAGGGGCTCCTTTATTCTTGCAAGCTTAAACTCTAAGTGAGATGAACTCTTGTGATGTAGAAGTTAGAGAAGACTTAGTTGAGAGTGTGTTATCTTGTAAGTAGTTTAGGGATTTTTTTCTCTTCACTAAAATGGTCAGAAATCCTTTATAGTGGAGTTAGTGACAATGAAGCTCTGATATAGCTTACTCCGGGTATTTCTAAGGCAACTGCAGTGCCCACTAATATGGCTGTGACACTGATGGGAATTTGGTCATGACTGAAGAAGACACATTGATGCAAACAGAATTGAGGCCTCATTATCAGGCCTAAAAGACACATCTGTGACCGAAGACTCAGGAAAGTGCTGCAGTCTCTGTAGAGGCTTGTCCTGGCATGGGTGGAAAAACGATCTCCTGTTAAGGGCCATAACATCATGAATCTACGTATCTATTTCTTTTATTATTTCATATCTATATCTCCAGATGTAAAATCAACAAGTTGATTTTACAGTCCCTGATTTGCCTGGTCAGTAACATATGCAGCACCAAGATCAAGCTGATGGACTGTCTGCTTTGGACATAGTCTGGCTCTTG
Organism: Eulacestoma nigropectus; assembly: GCA_013397775.1. Lineage (NCBI taxonomy): Eukaryota > Metazoa > Chordata > Aves > Passeriformes > Eulacestoma > Eulacestoma nigropectus. The sequence goes on from VZTE01005527.1 coordinate 911,014, forward strand.
GAACCCCTACCCTGATACACGTTACAACACTTTGAAGCAGGGAATGATTGTGCAGTGTTTTCTCTGAGTATTTCAAAATTATTACAGGACTTATATTCTAAAGTTAATGGAAAAGACAGGCTTTCAGTGGCTGACAGGATGAGAGGTGTGCTGTTTGAGATGTCTTAAAAACAATATTTGGGAAAAAGAGCACGCTCCTGACACATCTTCTCTCGTAGGATTCAGGTGTCGGGCTGCTGAGAACCTGCAGTGCTGACTGACAGAGGAGGGAAGGAGGTGTTTTGTGCTCCCTCCTATTCAGAGAGAGAAAAATGCAGGATTTGGGAGAAGACTGGTCACTGGTTGTAGGCCTGGACCAAGAGCTATGTATTACTGTGTGGAATGTGCCTTGGATGAGGGCAGATGGGCACAGCAAAATAGCAGAATAACATCTCTGGAAGCAAAAGTTGGGTAGCAGGTGGTGTCTGGTGCCTCCTTCCCCTCCTCACCTGCTCCTTTCTCCTTTGAACTTGAGTTTGCCTGGTGGAGACTCTTGGCTTCTGAAAAACGGAGGGAGCATAAATGCTTAGATTTCTCATTTTTTTCTTCTGACTGATCTCTGATTCAGTAGCTCCCTTTCTAGCGTGCCACGGACTTTTGTAGTGCTGCAGTTTGGCAGGCACTGCTGTGTGAAGGTGTCTCGACTTCTGCTTGGCAACCACCAATCTGCAAGAGCTCACCCGGACTAAAAGGGAATCATAGTGGGCACAAGCACATATGACCTCCCCTTGTTATGATGGATGTTCAATATTGCATTGTTTATTTGCAATAGAAAAGTACACAGGGGCCTCAGAGGAGAATCATGGGAAATACTCTGGTGAAAATACCCATCCTGAGTGAAATATCTTATATTTGGGTGTAAGAACTAAACAAACAAGGTGGGAAAAGATGTTTCCACTCCATAGCTGGAAGCAGAACAAGCGACTGAGGCAGGATTTGTTTTCTTTCCTACCTCCTGAGCTCTTAGCTCCTGAAGTCTTAGCCACAGAACTGTCCTCCTAAATACATCAAAAACTTCCTATAGTATTTTAAGTAAGCAATGTTTGTGGGCACACGTATGACCTATAATTATATCGGTTTTCTACTGACATGCATAGACTATTTTTTTATATTTACAACAAATTGAGAATGAAAGATGTGACTTCAAAGAATTATCTCCTCACCATCATCTTAGTTTTTAATTTTACAGTGAGGAGTGGGAATAGTGGGAATCATAGAAAACATATCAACTAAGTGTTCCAGGTGGTAGTGGCCACTTTTCATCTCCCAAGGAAGATATTTTACTGCTTATCTATCTATTCAAGTTTCACTTATATGAAGAGAGAATTACTTTGTACTTCCAGCTTTTGTAGTCAAAATGTACACTGTGATGCTTATCAGCTTAAGGAGTCATACATGTTAGTATTTAAATTTTGAAATTCTAGTTGATGCAAAATGGAACCATTGTAGAGGTATGCCAAAAAATGATCATTTTCAGGCTTTAGAAGGGCTTGTTTCCCACAGAGAAGTCTCTCTGATACGTTTCATAAAGAAAAGGTGAATAAAGATGTAAAGCCTACTACAGAATATTTACATGCTTCATACAATTTGTGATTTTTTTTCGGCTGTGACTGTCATGTTATTAGAGATATTACTCTTTAAACACAAAATTATCTGAATACAGTAATTTTTGACTGTTTCAGGCTAGGTTGTTCCATCTTGTATAAAGAAAAAAGTTCCATTAGCTACAGCTGAATATCCTTTTTTTTTTAAATTTACATGGAATATTTGAAGGCATCTGACAGAGTAAAAATTTTTTTAAAAATTCGAAACTTATATTTAGACAGGATTTGTCTTGAAATTAATTTAATACACCAGAGTTTTGAAATCTTAAGGGCATTTAACTTCAGTTCAGTTGTTGTCTGTTCTCTCTCTCTTAAGCATTCTTGATATCTAGAGATTTAAACATTAGTCTGAAAGAAGAAAACAAAACCAGCAACCTCCTTCTGTAACGTATGTACCCTGATTGACCTTTCTGTATTCTCATTTATTTTGCATAAATTATTTTACTAACCTCATTAGGGAAAGAATTGTGAAAATGTATAGTTTATACAGCATGGAAGCATTGCACTGAAAATCACGCATGATTCAACACATTTTGGTACATAAGGACTATTGTTTGAAGAGCTGTGGGAAGTTTTGATTTCAGTAGAATAATCTGGCCCAGCTGTTAGGTGTACTCTTTTGCTTTCCAGTTCCCTCGAATTATGTGAAGTGAGTTTTAGAGTGCACAGAGAAGTCTCTTTCGATGTGCAGATCTGCTAGAAGCTGGAGCACCAGAGCCCTGTGCTGGAATATTACACCTCTGTTATGAGGTCTTGTTCTTCCAGGTCAGTTCTGACTAAACCTTTTCTGAGATGCTCTAAAAGGACACATTCTCTTCATCACATATAACCCCTGGAAGTTATTTTTGGGTTAGCGAGGAGTCTAGAATATATATATTCTAGAACTTATATAATAATACAAGATTTTTGTCCTCGCATGATCTTCAGTTGCCTTCTAAACCATCTCTTGTGAATCCCCTGGTGACAAGGTTATAGAAAAATGCGGGACATTATTGTCTCCTTTGAAAAAGGAATTTGAGAAGTTTACTCTGGTGTGAAACAGGAAAAATTCTGAAATTCATAAAATCATTTGAAGTATGAGAAAAGTACTTACAGTTAGCTCTACTAATTGTGCCAGAAGCGGATATCTTTATTGTGTAGGTCAGATTGCCATCTTCCTATGGACTGTAAGTTATTGGCCATTGATACCTGTGACAGTAAATTTCTATACTAGATAGATGTGTTTGAAAATCTTTGAGCCCAGAGCAGAAATTTTATTCTAATTGACTGAATGTAACAGGTTACAACAAGCTCTGAAAGAATAGTTGTTGTCTGAAAATAGTCAACAGTTTCCATTTTAAATACATTTTTTTTGTATAAAGTAGTTCAATGGGAAAAAATACAGGACAGTGCAGCGTTTCTCTTGCATATATATTCTTGCATTAGGAAGGACAAATGTCTGTAAAGCTCATCCAATGAACTCAGCATAGCGTAGAAGCCACATGTGACACTGGAAATAATGAGCATTTGTATTGCACAACTTCCCATATCAAAACTTGGTTTGAAAGTTCTTTGGTTTAGTTTTTATAAAAACAGAATCACAGAATCATTAGGGTTGGAAGGGACCCCTGGAGATCATCCAGTCCAACCCACCTCGTAATGAAATTCAGCCCCAATAATTTTTGTTGGTTTGTTTGTTGTAGGAGACACATGAAACACTTAATATCCAACATGTTCAATTCGGGAAGCTTGAACTTCTTGTCTTCAAATTTTGCTTCATGCATGGCTTTCAGACATTACGGTCTCTTCTGGAAAGCTGTAAGCCTTGGAAAGTCAGTTGTGCACATCCCAGATTTACAAATAGGAATGTAAAGTGGGTTTGTCTGGTTTTGTTTGAGCAACATCAGAAAAGTCCTTTATCTTTCCAAAACAACATTCCATGTGTTTTTCATGGTCTCTTGAATGAGATTCTGACTATTCCACACATAAAGTGAGAAAATGTATGTTTTTAACACTATTATTAAAATGCATGTCAAGTTAGTTATTTATGGATTTCATTTTTAAGCTCTATGACTTTATAAGACTTCCATTTTATTAGCTTTCTACTTTTTAAACCAATAGAGAACACTTTATCACATGCTGTCATTTCAAAGCACTGGGTTGAGATAGTGAAAGATGTCTCTATCTCCCCTGTTTTGCAGAGTCTGTTCATGGGCTGCCTGTTACCCCACCTCCTTGATAAGATAATAGTATGGGTGTAGGTCATTATTGCTTTTGGCAAGATAATGCATTAAAAAAAAATCCCCCAGAGATTTGTAGTAGTAGTCAACTTTTGTATTCAAAACACAGGTTCTAGAGTCTTAGAACAACAGAAACCATGAAAAATAGTTTTGATTTCCTGGAACCGTAACAACCAGTTCTGCTAGTGCTTTGCCTTGTGTTTAGCAGGTTTGGTATGGCAAGCTTTGCAGACATTCTGCTACTCTTTTTGTGCTGCGCTGGTGAAACTCTCTCTCTCCTTCTATGCTTGCCTGATTCTTAAACATTACTGTTCAGACCATAGGTACTAGAGATTTGTGAATGTAGGTGGCATGACGTGGGTATAGACTCTGGTGTATTAGCTATAGAGTATTGAAATTAAAACCTGAACCCAGCTACAGAAGATGAAATTAGGGCATGGTTCTGGTTGCTAAGATTAGAAAGGGGTTGAATTAAAGCCCTCTAAATTCAGAACAAATACAGATCTCTGCCTTTCTCAATTGTTTCATATTGAGTTATCTGGAGACTTAATTGTGAGTTCAATTAAAATATCTTTTAAGGCAAAATGCATTTCAACAGAATTGTCTTCATCTCAAATGACATTGGAAAATCCTCAAATTAGTAATTTCAAGTTCATTGCTCTAGTGTATTTTAGGTGATATGTACCTTTTGTTACAGATAAATTATCAAATAGAAAAGTGCCAGAGGAGAAGGTTCTCTTTATATTAAGTAATAGTCTCAGAACTTTGTACTAGAATTTGTGGTTATATGCTGTGAAGAAAGTACAGACCTTCAGATACTACTGATGTGAAAAATACAGTCCAGCAAAGATTTAAAAAAATGTGAAGAGGAAAATAAATGACCTAGGAAGCATTTGGAGCCAAATAGCCCACCATAGCTTTTTCTTCCCAAACAATGTGTTACCTTTGTATAATGCTTGTATCATCTTTATGTATGTTATCATTCCTAATGAAAAAAAGAAAAACTGTAGGAATGAAATGAGAATTTTTGATACTCGGGGATTTATTTTTGACTGGATTAACATAGAAACAATGGCCTTTAGGGGGACTTCAGGGGGACTGATGAGAATGTATGGCTGTCCTCAGACCGACTCATGTGCTGTGAACTCAGATGCACAGGATGCACTTGGGTGGAAAGTAAAAATTCTGTTCTCATCTAAGCTGAAATCCTGTAAGACTCATTCAAAACAAAATCCTTCAAGTGTATCCATTTAATCTGTGAGACCAGATACAAGCTTAATTTGAATGTACTGCTAATCTGTAGATCTCAGGACACCGAGCTTCTCGTAGGGACTGCCTAATACGCTGCCTGCCATAGCGATGCTCACACAGCTCCCTGTCTGAAGAGACTTGAGCATCTGCACTCTGCAGATCAGCCTTGCCCAGAGGCTTAAAACTGCTTTCATTTTGTTTTAGACCCAGAGTGCACAAGATTGAGTGCCTGGACATACTTTCAACATACCTCAACTTTTCCTTCAGACTGTCTGTGAGCAGATAGAGCAGGAAAGCCATCCTGGCTTCCTAGCATAGCTACTCTCTTATGAGGTAGAAATTAAAATCATTGCTGTGAGAAGGAAAGGTCTGTCAAGCAACTTCTTGAGAATTTTTATCTCGTCATCTAAAACCTTCCTTAAGTAAAATTACAGCTAGTTAGGAAGTTAGACTTCAAGGGAAGCAGAACAGCCTCTCCCTGAATGTGCATTTAGATGGGATCAAGCTTAAAAGAATGTATGCCTATCTTGTTTGCCTGATACCACTTATATTCACATAAAACCCCACAAACCTCTAAGTGAATTAAATCATACTGCTTTTTGGTTTTCTGGGAGAAGAATGCTCTCCTCTTGGCCAGCCCAAAGCAGTCTACTTCTCCTATAATTTTCATGTCTTATGTTTATATTTTTACATTCTTGTCAAAATTCAGCTGTATTTTTGAAAGTGAATCCTTGTTCAATGTTTTTGCAAAGTCTTTTTCTGGATGAAGTTCAGATGAAGGATGCAAGCAAATGCAGCATCTTCACCCAGCAGCTAGGTGAAGACTGCAGGTTTCCAAGCAAAATGAAATTAAACGATGAATTATAATTCTACCACCTTAGGGAAAAAAAGCCAATGGCACTTTGGTCTTACCCTTTATTATTTTACTTATAAAATCTATGCTCAAAATAAACCAGGTAATTTCTCCCTGAACACAGAGGACCCCAGACCTATAGTCGAAGGGCAAGCAAGGCACCTTGTAGCCCAGTCACTGTGCTGCTGGTCCCCAGGGCCCATCACGAGAACAGGTCTATTCCACTTTGCTCATAGGAAAGCCATCTTCTGAGATTGCCTTGGACGAAAGGCTTGTCACTAAGGACAAGTGCCTCCCAGATGTTATATGGACCCGACGGGCTGTTTATCTGTTTTTATATATGCTCTTTCCCTTGCACTTGGTTAGGCATCTTTGGCTTCCCAGACATTCAGATTGGAATGAAACTGTAACTTAGGCTTTAACACCATCTTCATTTGTACCTTACAACCCTTTTCCACCGTATGTCATCTCTGTACTAAATAAAAATAAACTGTATGTTAATTATATCATAAAATCTGCTGGTACATCCATAATTTGTGCATCCAACCACAGATTGTGTTATAAATAATTGTTCGTCACTAGACTCTATTTTCGGCAGTCAGGCTGTAGCTATATCTTTCCTCAGGAATTGTTCACCACATTAAAAATTACCACATGGTTAACTAATGTTCTGTTTAGCATTTTTGCAAAGAATAATTGACACAGATGCACAATCAATGCTGTCTATATGAACTTAAATTTAGCTGTTTCAGCTCTCATTAATGCAAAAAATTGCATGAAATGCTATATTCTGATGGTGAAAAGTTTAATAAATGAAGCACAGTTCTGCTTTTCTGTCTTTTCTGTTATGCAAAATAAGTGAGGATGTGTCTTTGGAGTAGTGAGGTGCTTTGTGAGAGGGGAGGTTTTGTTAAAGAGAGCTTTGGATGGGCCAAATACATGACCAAATTTTCAATGAACTTCCCAGGATTTCTTTTTATTAATACAACTTAGTTGTCAAATTTGAATTCTATTCCTTAGTTGTAATGGCTAGTATATTTTAAAACTAGAGGAACTTAATTGTGACATATGAAAGTCCTTATTTAGGGTAGATTTTTAATTTGATTGCTGTCTGCCCTGCTGTGTAAATAGTCTCTTGGGTATGGATTTTTAAGAGTGTGTGTTCTCCTTTACATTTCACTGTGTGACAATTCCTCTTTACCCATCCTCTCCATCCTCTGAGCAAGCCAAGAGCAGACAATAGATACATACTAATGGAGCTGTGTACTTGCCATCTGTAAGAGCAGCTGCTCTCCTGCATCTGTACAATATGTTGGAACTGAGAGCTTCACTAATCTGCATAATAAGGAGGAGGCTTATCCCACTCTAGCTAATAATCGCAAGCAATCGATGCACTTCATTCCCCCACTGTAGAACACAACAAAGTTTCAATATGTTTGCATATTCTCCAGATATACAGAGGTCAAGCAAAAGAATGGACTTCTCATTCTGCCTCAAGCAATAAAGAAAATTCCATTCTCTGTCATTTGTGAAACTGTTATCAACAACCCCCATTATTGTATTCTTATTTTGCAATTCAAATAGAAAATTAAAAACTTCAAGATCCAAATTAAAATATCAGTACATCCAATCAAGCATATCTTTTAAACTGTCTGTAGTATTGAGTGTTTTAGTTTTGTACTATGACCTCTTTCTCTAACCTTGACCCCTATGAAAACATTGAACTAGCTAACACATGATGTCCCCACCATATGTCCTACTGAACATAATCCATATAGAGGAGTGATACTGAGATACTGATTAATTTCTTTTGCTACTAGTACATTACATACAAACACAGATGGAAGATTATAGAAACGCCCTTTTCCTAACTGTTCTGCACACAGAGCATGAATTTGAAATTCATGGCCATTTCAGAATGGAAATTTGGTTCATGACTCCCACAGAGGCAGAAAAGGCTGTAATGCTGTATTACACTGAAGAACAACAGAATGAGAAAGAAAACAGGCTGAGAGCAAGTGATAAGCAGTATTTATTTTATTTCATTTACAACATCAGGGTGAAATGTATATCTCGTCTCTACCAGCATCCTGCAGGCAGCAAGGTTGAATATAGAAAGATGGTGAGAAAACTTTCACGTAGAAAATAGAAAAGTAAAATTTGAAGGTAAATATCTGAAGTCCTGTTACAAAAGCATCACAAATAAAAGCTGTTCTCTCATTTCTTAGGAACTGGTTGCAAGTGTATATTTTCTAATATTGATAATTTGCTTTAGATGAAATGAAAGAGGCAATTCTGAAAGAAAACTGAATGCAATAGCATTTACAATGGTGGAGTAATGTGCAATCAGTCTGGAACAAGTTTATTTTCCTGGCAGCAGCAAGAGCTGTAGCTAGCAGCCCCTGGAAGGTGGTAAATAGGTCTTCCTTCTCTCTCTCCTGGAGGAGAATCCTAACAGTTCTCACAGTGACTCCCTGGCACCTTCCCAGCTATTCCAATGTATTTATAGAGCATAGCACCTGTGGTAATAACTGGCTCAAGAACAGTGCCTATATTAATCTATGAACCTGTTGTGGCTAGCAAAGTTTATAGGACACAAGCTATGACTTGTGGGTTATATAGGTTTTTGAGAAACTTAATGGCAGAATCTCTAAGTAGGGTGGCATCTGGCAAACCTCTTGGAAAATGTGAAAAATGTGAGTGCCTATGTGCTCTACAAACCCACTTACACCCAGGTAACTTTTCAGTTCCCACAGACTTGAATGTTTATGATCAGCCCGAGCCATAGCTACGTTTAGAAGCTGCAATCAGCTTGTTTTAACCCCAACAAACCATGTTTTTGGTGGGTGAAGGCCACGTGCCCTAAGAACTAGGGAGGCTGTGCATCAGAGCACGCCTTGAGCAGCTTTGCTCTGTGCCTGCGCTCACCTCTTCCAGCACAGGGAAATCCTTGTGGCAGCACTTCTCACTTCAGTTCAGCAGCATGTAAAAAGCTTCTTTGAAGTAGAAAATGCTGGAAGCTGGCAGTGATTATTTTACTTCTCATTGTAACAATGTGGATCTTTTTTTTGCACACTGGTAGAAGGGATCAGATAATCTTCTCTGAATTTTAGTTTTCAGACTACAAGAGGCTTATCTTGAAAACATAAGCAAAACATGCTCCAAATAAGCTAAAGTTTTAATGTTAAAATCAATCTATTATTATTTTTGTTGTTGTCCCAAAAGTCAGGGTTTAAACATAAATATTGGATAATACCGTGTTAGTGATTCTGAAGACCATACTTGTGAGAAACTCTGTATTTGTGAGCCTGCCAACAGTAGATACACAGGAAAAATGGAAGGTAAGACACAATCACTTGTGACAGAAAGGGGATTTTTGGAACAGTATTTATTCATACTCTGGCTCTGGTTCTGGAACTCAGGCAAGCAGTTTTGGTGTTCCCCATGTCCGTGGGTGTGCAATGGCTGTCGAAGCAGAGTTTAGGGGAACACATTAAGTTGCCTGATTTTTTTTAACCCTAACCCCCCACCCCCGCAATCCAGAGTTTTGTGATCTCCTGGACACATAGGTGTTCAGTTTGTCTGTTATATTACCATTCAATATTGCCATTCATGCTGCAGAGAAAAAGTGTGGTAGATCTTTTCGCACTTCACGCTTTTTTGATACACTGAGCTCTGCAAAGTGGAAGAAAGCTTGGGAGAAAACTCAGATCTGGTGGATTTGGAGGTGGCGTCACACACACAAATGTGCCTTTAAATACAGTCAGGCTCTTTGCTCACATCATGCTTAAAAAGGAAACAGTAGCTCTAATGGGGGAAAATCAACAAAACCCAGTGGCATCCCCAGATGTCCACCCTCCGTTCAGTGACTGACAAATGTGTAGCAGATGGTACAAGTGCTCCCGGATGTATTTACAGATCAATGTAAACGTAAATAAATAACTAGCAGCAAATGCAAGCACCTACCTACTGCTGGTGCCTTGGTGGCACTAATGAGTCTGACCTGACTGGAAACATGGAGGAAGAAAAAATTTGCTTGAAGTTACTTGTCCTAATGCACGGAAGGGAAATGGCAAATCTTAAAAGCTCAAGCTCCTTTTATTCCTAAGGAGAATTTCAGAGACAGTTAAATGCATTAATGAGTGTTTTTGCCACCTCCTTCCCTGTAGGTGCAGTTATCCTACCACAGTCTAAGGCAGGATCTCACTTTTTCCACCCTCCATAAGTAAGAAAATGTTGAGCGATGTGCAGTCTCACCAGATACCATGAGCTTGACTTGTGGAAATCACAGTTTTCTCTCCCAGTAAGTTCTCCATTTTCTAACGACAGGAGAAGAAGGGAAAGATGTTTGGCTTTTTTATTTCCCCATATAGCAGCAGCAGTGGCTTCACTGCGATGCCAGTGGCAGGGATCCTGTGGAAGGCTGTTCCAGCCCCTTTCACTGCATCTCACCAGGCTCCACTCCAGGGCTTTGCTAAAGCAATGAAGGAGCACTGATCTATCAAAGCAGAGTTTTACAGGTTTCCTGGTTTAGAGAAGGTTTGTCATCCCCTAAAGCTAATTAAACAGGAAAAAAAAAATCACTAGAACATTTTCCAGTGATATTATTTTAACAGCTGTAATTATGACATGCTCTATAAGCACACGTGGGCACTGCACATCTGCCACTGAAAGACCTTGTTGTCTAAATAAAAGTGTTCTCTTTGAAGCTTCTAGGTGGGCAAAAACAACCCCAGTATTCCCCAGCTTGCCTTAAAACCAAAGCAGCCTCACTTGTTTGGCCCTCTGTTACCTACTTGAGTTTTGATGCTGTCATGTCTTCTCCAAAACCAATAACACATAAATTTGTACTTGTGAGTAATAAACCTATTACTTGTGAGATGGTTCACATATTTGAAACACCTCAGTAAACACTGTTGGAAACATTCTCTGGAAAATTTGAGTTAAAATTCTTGCCCTGTGAAGTCTACGACAACGACCTACTAGTCAGAAAAAAAAACCAAACACCCCACGTTTATCTGCACATGGGAATGTTTTGAAGTCCCACAGCTATCAGCTGTGCACCACGACCATTTAAAAAACAATATCCCCTAATAAATGTGGACCCAGGTGGACTTGTCAAGTTAGAGGCCGACGCAGTCCCGTGGAGGGAAGAGCCCTGAGAACTGCTCCTGGTTAGGGTAGAAAAAGCCTCCCTCAGCATCCTCTGTTCTGTTATGTTAATGTACCCCGGTTCTGTTTCCCTGGTTGGCCTTCCTGCCCCTTTCTACCCTCTATATCCCTAATCTGGGATGCTCTCCCTTTCCTCCCCCATTGGCCCCGGCACCTCAGCCGCTCCCCTGTTGTTTCCCCCTTAGGTCTTATACCCTGGCCCCGCCTGTGAACCGCCCCTGCACCCTCAGACCATTCGCCCTGATGCTCTCTCCGTCCCTGCCTTCCCCGTCCAAAACCCCTGGACCCTCCCTCATTCCTGGTCTTCGGCCCCAGACTCCTTCAGGGGCGTGGCTGCAATAAACCTCCCC
>VZTE01005528.1:0-11900 GCA_013397775.1 Eulacestoma nigropectus
CTTCCCAGGCACAGCTGAGGCTTCCAGGTCAGTATTTCTGAGGGCCCTCTTTTCTACCCTTCTTAAAGGTGAGTATAAGGTTTCCCCTTTTCTAGTTATCTGGGTCTTGCCCTGCATGCAGTGACTTTTCAAATATCATGGAGAGGGGCTTGGCAACTGCCTCTGACTGATATCTACTAACTACATCTACTGACAATTCCCTCAGGACTCGGGGATTCACATTCCACTTCCTCAAATAGCCATGAACCTGATCTTCTCTTACAGTGGGAGAGACTTTGTTCCCCCAGTCTCCATCCTGCTGTCCATCCACCCTTGAGTGGGAAGAGAGGTTGCCATTCAAGATAGATGCAAAAAAGATGTTGAGTACCTCAGCCTTCTCAACCACAGTCACCACTTTTCCAGCATTGTTTATCGGGGGGTATCCCTTCTTTGACTTTCCATTTCTGGTTAATGTACCTGTAGAAGCCCTTCCCGTTATTCTTTCTGCCCCTTGCCAGGCCTTGGCCTTCCTCACCCTCTCCCTACACAGCTGTGCTTCATCTCTAAACACTTCCTAGGTCACCTGTCCCAGTTTCCCCTGCCTGTGCCTTTGCTTCTTTCCCTTTATTTTGACCAGCAAGTTCCTACTCAGCCATGCGTGTCTCTTGCCCTCCTTGTCTGATTCCTTGCTCCTGGGGACTGCCAGCTCTTACACTCTATGGAAGAGCTCCTCAAAGATCTGCCAGCTCTCTTCTACTCCCTTGTCCCTGAGGGCAGTCTGTCAGGGGATCCCACTGACTAGGTTCCCAAAGAACTGGAAGACTGCTTTCCTGAAGTTCAAGAGCCGGACTTTTACTCCTTACCCGACCCATATCCCTCAGGACTGCCCACTCCACCAGTGCACGATCCCTGCAGCCCAGGCTGCCTCCAATCTTGGTGTCCCAGTTAGCTCACCTGCACTGGTGACCAACAGATCCTGTAACACATTCCCTCTGTCTGCAGGGCTGTCTGTCACCTGGTCAGGAAGTTACCTCCACGCCTTCCAGGAGTCTCCTGGATTGCCTACAGCCTTCCAAGCTGCTTTCCCAACAGCTGCTGGGGTGGCTGAGCTCCCCCCACAGGACAAGACCCTTTGGGCACAGCGCCTGCTGTGGCTGGAGCCAAGGTTTTGTCAATGGGCTGCCCTTGGTCAGGCGGCTGCAGCAGACCCCAGCCACAAGGTTCCCTTTGCTGCCTCGGTCTCCCAACTCCTACCCACAGGCTTTCCACCTGCTCATGGGTATTCTTCAGGGACTGCTCTTCACATTCAACACACCTCTTGATGTAAAGAGCAACCCTTCTTGTCTTTCCTTCCTTCCCCATCTCTTCTGAACAGCCTGTAGCCATTAGAAGTCACACTCCGGAAACAGGATTCATTCCACCAAGTTTCAGGAATGGCAACAAGGTCATAGCTTTCCAGCAGCACAGTGATCAGTGATCACAGTGATCACAGCTTCCAGTCGTTCCTGTTTGTTGCCCATGCTGTGTGCATTGGTGTAAAGGCACCTCAGCTGAGGTGCTGGCCATGTTGCCTTCCTAGAGGAACATCCCTTAATTCCTTTGAGACAGTCCTCCAGTGTTTCCCTCTTGGATTCTGTTACTTCAGGAGCCCTCAGCTCAACTCTGTAAGACTGCAAGTGTGTTCCCGTGTGGCCAGCACACTTCAGAGTCAGTGGCAGAGTACCCTTGCAAGCATCTTGTCCTTCTAATCTTTGCCCCTCATCCCAGAGTTTGCCAGGAACAAGCCAGTTATTGCCCCGTCCCCTTGAACAGAGGATTTAGGTGCCCTGGTCCTGCTGGCCACACTATTGTTGCTACAAGGCTGGATGCAACTGGCTGCCTTGGTAATCTGGGCACAGTGATGGCTCATGTTCAGCTGTTGTTGACCACCATCCCCAGGTCCTTTCCTGCCAGACAACTTTCCAGACACTCATCATCAAGGGCAGTGATGGTGCTTCCAACTGTTACCAAACAGGTCATATTTCTGTAAGAAGAAGTCTATGCAGCAGTAGGGCATGATGCTGGAAAATTCTTTTAACTCCAGCATAATAGTGTATTATCCCTATATTCATGGTTAACGCTTAGTTTTGTCCCATACAGTGCCTAGTACAAATTCCAGAGATTAATGTAGCCTTGTGTTAATTCCCTACATCTGTGATTAATAAGTCTTGTTCCAGCTAATGCTTTCTTATATCAGTGATTAATATGTAGTAGCTGGTATCTTAAGTTTTGAGAACAAGGGTTGTATGTCAGAGAAAAGAATGATAAGAGAAGTACATTATGACTTGATGACTTATTTAAGATACTCTCAAGGGGAAAAGATTCATCAGAACATCTGGAACCTTATCCAAACAAGTCCATGGAAATAATTAGCATATAAGCATGTATTCAGGAAATATGTATAGTTTCAGGAATATAACCTGGTCTGTTAGGTTACTGAGCATACATGCTTTGAGGAGAATTCCCCATGCCTCCAGCACTGCTAACAAACTAATGCTGGCTTTGTAACCTAACAAATTGGTTGGAGAGTTTATTTCCCAGTTTTCAGTGACACAGTGTTGCACATACAGTCTTGTACATTAAAGTCATCAAATGACAGTCCCACATAACTTACTGACTCACAGCTCAAGCCCAAGCTGATGTAGGGCCATTCTAAAGGTATTAAGTCAAGTCAATTCTGCATCATTAAGGGCCTGAAAGTAAGCTGGGGACTCTAGACGTGTGACACCCAGCTCTTCTGGCCAGATCTAGCTCTAACTTCCAGTATGTGCCCCTTGCAGTGACCTTTTTCACCCTCAAGTTAGCAGCCCACTGGTGGTAACTGGGTTAGTAGCCCACAGGGGATAAATAACCCTGCAAGTTCTTGTGGCACAGGCAAGTGTTTGGTAAGTTGGCAGCTCCTGCTCCCTGAGCTTGGTGGCGTCAACATCAGGCAATTCAGTTATAATCCATGTATGTAAGGAATGGCTGCAAGGGTAAGGTACAACATCTTGAGATGAAACTGGCTTTGCAGCCTTCCTTATCAGCACTCTGGAGCCTCCTGCGCTATCAAGGTATCCTTTAATCTTGACACATGGCCACAGCAGGAACAAGGCAGACCAGCACAGCAGGTCTCACTTCCTCAAGGCAGAGATAAGGGACACAAGAGAACCGAACACAATGGCAGAAAAAGTAACATTCCCAGGGTCTGTGGGGAGGTGCCATAAAATACTTGCTGCTCTGTTTCTCCAGATGCTCCTAAAACCTGGCAATATGGATATCATGTCACTGTTGCACTGCTGTCAGCAGCACCTTCCCTTGGACAATCTGCGGAAGAAATCTACTAAGGACTAACAATTTAAGACTTTGTTTTCACTTTGGAAGTTCTTACCAGTCACAATAATAATTTAATCCTCATAAAGGACACTCTGCAGTTTGTAGTTCCCCTGGTACGCTACAGTATTTTAATGTCAATTCAAGTAAAGTATCTGAAGTAAGTTGAGTTATGCACTATAAAACTTTGTTACGCCTAGCAGTTAATTCACAGCGTTATATGAGAAGAAGGGTCTTGGATATCTAAAGAAATAGCTCAAATTTCTAAAGTCAGAGATGAACACAGTCTTACCCATCACTGAAGATAGAATGGTATGGCGGAGGATTTTCACTTGTAGGCAAAACACTTGACATAAGACAATGTGTCACAGTTGGCGACATAGGGTCAGCAAAATAAGGAGGTGGTGGGGGTGGGAATACCAGCACAGCATCACCTAGGGGAAAAAACACCAATTATTAACTCAGAAAAACCAAGCCCCTCTTGGGGGGTAACAGTATCCTAGAATTTCTACTTGCCTAGCTTTTAAGATAAAGTGCAATGATCCCACATACAGAATTGTTACATTCTGGGCTGTGAGAGTAAGTTGGAGGTACATTCACATCTAAATAATCCCAAAATAAAGATGCAACATATTTAAAAATGAAGGATTTCATTTAGGTAATACGGCTGAGGAAGGGGAGTATTCTATCTAGCTAAGAGACACAAACATGGTTGGCTGTCTACAAAAAGCAGAAATGCAAAGCACACAGTTGCTGTTGGATCACTTTAAGGGTAGGAAAGCATTTAGCTTCCCTCCCATACCTAAAATAGGCCATTTTAAGTTTCTCCATATGTACTGCAGTGCTATAATGGAAGTCATTAATGGTTCTGAGGACTGATTTTGTGTACCATGACAGTTTCCCTACTAAGTCACTTGTAGTTCAAGGCACACTAACCATGACCATTGATACATAGTTCCCTACTTCAGTATATTGTGCAGCAAAAAATCTACCAATTTCCACTCTGTAATAGAACAGTTCAAAATTTTTTTCTTAAACAGAAAGTTTGTATCATTCAGTGAGCTGGCGTAATTTACATACACATTCACAGCTGCCTGGCACCTTTTCTTCCTTTGTAATTTGTGTGCTGGGACAGTTCAGAGAACATCAAAATAGTTGCATTGTGAGGTGGGGGATGTTTACTAGCTAAGTCAGCACTGTTACAGAACAACATTATGCCAACCAGACCTCAGCCTTTCAGTTTTACTTTTCCTGAAAGTCTAAAGGTATAAAAGGAATCTACTGATTTTGCTTTCTTGCATTTAAAGACAATCTGAAATCCCTCCTATTGATTTTTGGTGGCTGGAAAACTGACTTCAAACCCTTCTGTTTCCTGAGTGTCACCAGGTCTATACATTTCTTTGAATTTTATAACGATTTTCAAGTCCAGTCAGTCAGATGGCAGTGAAACAATACTAAGACTGACTCATTCATCAATGAATTTATCAGAATAATCAAAGTTATCAGAACAACCTATGCACGCAATGCAGTCATTGGGCATCAAAACCAGAGCCATATGCAGGGTGTTATGCCCTGCTAACACACCACATTTGCTCAAGTACTGTGCGATTAACAGAGGCATCTTGTAATTACATCTCTGACTGACCGAGGATGTGGCCACAATCTAAAAAATACAATACACTGGTTACGAATCAGAATCTTCTGTTTAAGGGGTCAGAGCTCAAAGCTAAAATAAATCTTAAATATAGTCATAGAAGTCTGTGATCTGCAGTTTCAATTACACCGTTTGAGACTAGAACTGGGGTTAGACTCATTTGTGTCAGATTATGTTGCTTTACACAGTCAGACCTTTCTTTTTATGCCAAAAGAGAGATTCTGCCTTTTTGAGATAGGTAACTGAACTGACCATATAGAAAGCATACAAGACAAAGCAACATTATTCTGTTTCAGCTGTCTTGACATACCAGAACTGACATGCTTAGAGCTCAAATAAGTAATATCCAGAGGTAAATTATTAGTGGAAGAAAACTCCTACTAATTCCCAGTGTAAAGTTCCAATATTTTTTACCCACCTACTGTAACCTGAAAAGATTCAGGGCTCTGAGGATGTTCTTCACTTTCACAGGATTCTTGGTTGAGATTTAAGTTTTGCTTCTTTTTAACATGAGCTATCACGAAGAAACACAACCCAGTGAGCACAATCAAAGGTCCCATGATTTGAAGTGACAGGAACCCACAGCCCTGGAGGTCCACGTCAGAATTGCCAGTGTGGTTGAGCTGTATCATATGCCAGCCAGGGCTGCAACCAGGAACCCAAATGCCCAAGATGCTAATTAGCATTCCACTAGTTAAAAACAGGAATCCAAATATGAGAAACTGGGCAAACTGACAGCTCCCACGACAAAAAACAAGGCTGTACACCTGCTCATTTTGCAATTGTCTTTGTCTTATATACATCCTGGCCCTTGATCGTGCCAGTAAAACACAAACCAGTCCAGTTACAGCCAGCACTGGCCCAGCAGCCTTAAGGACCTCGTTACAGTCACTGAAGCTTCCAGATGGACATGACTGGAGAATAAAGACCGAAAGAAGGAATCCAGCACATAGCAACACAGCTCCAAAAACAAAAAGGAAAAAAATAAGTTTCCCATGTTGTCCATTACTTCCTTCACCTCCTGGTGCAGCAACAGCCACTGGATACATTACAACAGAATCTCCTCAAGCAGATGAGTTGTTAACATTAAGTGGCAGTAAACTACAGTAGACCTGTGAAAATGAAAATACATAAACTAAAAGAAGAGAAAACCCCAGCGAGAATAACTACATTACATTTCTCACTTTCAAATTTGCTACTCAGCCTTTATTGTACATTCTCCTGTATTTTCTGTTTCGCAGTACCTCCTATGGATTACAGAGCCTATCAAGTTTGCTGATGTTAAATGCTGATGAAAAGACAGAACTTGCTTTACAGTTCAACTTAAACCAACTATAATTGCTGTTGCACAGCTAAATGAATTGTTTCTTTAGAGAAGCAGTCTTATGATTAAGGGGACATTATTTTCAAAGATTCAGTATCTGGAATGAGGACAGGTTAGTCTTCCCCTTGAAAAGAGAAAGCTGCAAGAAATTTCTGTGGTGAACTGCAGGAAGTGACAACTTGTGAGAAATAGTACCTTAATGGAAATGAGCAATGACTACTGGACTTTTTAACCAAGTAAACCTTCTATTACATACCTTCTCAAAGCATATAAATCTTGCTTCTCTTCCCACAGGCAGTAAAGACCTTTCTGTTTCTCTCTTTAAATGAGCTTCCTGTCCTATGCTGCTGCAAAAGCAAGTACTGAGATGATTTTTGGTTCCATTCTGAAATGACAAAACAAAAAAAGAAAATAAAAACCCCATTCTAAAGACCAGTCCAAGTCTCACTGACTCCACAGAATTGGTTAGAATTGGTAAGCATAGTGATCCTACATTTCAACTTCCCCTACTTCTGAATACTTTGTGCTCCAAAGATCTTTAAAAAGCAATTAACAAAGGTGGCTCCTAGAAGGCTTCTGAGCCCACAAGACTCCAGATTCAGAAGTAAAACAGAAGAAAACTGTGTTGAGGCCAATAACAGCGATATGGTAGTATGGGTAACAAATCTGCTGGACGTGGATTTACTGAGGCAAGGGAAGCTTGAAAGTTAGGACAGAGTTTCAGTCAGTAAGCTCTAGTAAAAAAAAAATACTCTGCTGTTACTTACAAGGAAGTTTCTGCTACTCTGACACTCCAGCCTACAGAGCCAGATGGACACCAGTACTACACTCCATGGTGACTAGCAACCATGGAGATCTTGGCTAACATCCATCAAAAGCCAACCTGAAACGCAGGGGAAGTCCAGAGTATGGAAAATAACAAGTCTCATGGACAGACCACGAGAAAGCTGTTCCCTACTAAGTGTAGGAAGTACTTAAGCACGCTTGCGCTGCAAAGTTTTGACACTGCCCTCTTCTGCACATCAGCAGTCTCCCATGATAGACAGTTTCAGCTATGTCTTGGATATATGAGGACCGATATATAGGGACTGGTGGAGTTTGTCACAGATGGAAACAGGGGATCTGCTTAGTTACTGCAGTTTGTTAGTTAACCTTCAGCCTTTTCTCTACCAGCTTCTATTGCTCTGCTACTAATTCAGATGACTGGAAGCTAAAACATCAAATTAGATTGGATCCTCCTTACATATGCCTCAGGTACACTTATTCCACAAGAAAAACAAGGTATTATGTGATTTCTGGAAGCAAACTGTTGAACATGTGTCAGCCACAACAAGGTTGTGTCACTCTCCAGTAACTGCAGTGCCCCACTGGGAGGAAAAGAAAACACAACCATAGAGCCCATTAGTCATTAAAACACATAATTATTTATCTGCAATGCAAGGCAATTTATTCAGTCACTACTTAGCCACTTTTAATGAAAGAACAGGCTGAGCAGGTACATGAATGATGAAGTTACTACATGATTTACCGCTGAACATCAAACCAGGCCCCCCAAGGGCACAGGAGAAAGCAGAGTACATCATGCAGGTAAAAGGCACAATAAGCACAAGATCTGAGAGGCAAGGAAACACAGCAAGGCCACTGCAGGAAGCAACCAAGTCTCCTGGCTGGCCATCTCCAACAGCAAAACTGAGGGACTGCCCCTTAATGCATTCCATTACTGTGAGTAGTTAACTTGTCAATTGTGTCTGCTAAGTGTTTCTTCAGTGTTTCGAATTCAGTCTACTGAGAACCCTCTACTAAGATTGGTTTGAAAAACTGCTAACAGAGGATCCCTTGGTAGAAGAGTCAGATTCACTCTGGGGAAAAAAAGTTATAAAGAGCACTAAAGATAGGAGAGCATGTCATGAAAAAAAAATTAAAAATATCCTGATTGATTTCAAACTGAAGACCTTTAGCTCAGCACACTTTCAATACTGCATAAGCAGGAGTCACTCTGAAGGCTCTACTTCTGAGCAGAAAAAAAATGGATTGGGTTGGTCACTTCTTTTGATTTCAGTGGTCTTCGCTAAGTTATTACAATTCTTTCTGACAACTGCATGTGCCCCATTCTCATAAATTATCTGAGCTGGCTCAGATTTCCTGACTTACCATCAAATGTACAAGGCTGAGTAAAAGGCCTCTGAAACACACACACAAACACACACACAGAAATAAATAAATCCCAGCAAAGCCCAGTTTCAGACAATACTGTCTTCAGATATTTTTCTGCTGAGGCACATTAACCATTATAACACCAACACACTATCATCTCAGAGAACTCTGAATCCTTTCTTTGCCGTTCCCTCTAGAGAAGAAAACACAGACTTAAATACAAACAAATTAGGACAAAACAAAATGTGAGGGCAAAAAAAAGTAAATTCAAATAGATATCTGTTACAAAGAAAAGTTTAGCGATTTGTCCTCATTTTTCCAACACAGCCTGCTTCTTTTCCACCAATCTTGTTATTATGATATTAAGTTAAAACACACATTAGAAATTAAGCATGTACATATTTTCTTCATTCTTGCAGGCCACAAAAGAAGGAACATTCAGAACAGTCTGTTGTGGCTTTGAAGATGAAAGCCATAGATTTTATGCTGGAAAATCAGGGAAGACCAATTTCCATTTACACTACCATGAAATTTTAACAGAAAACCCAATGCAAGATTAAATTTACTTCCTTTGTTTCAAGAAAAGAGTATCTTAGCAAAGAAACAAGCCTTTTATTGTTTATGTGCTTGAAATACTTCCACTAGATCTGACATCTCCACAGGCATATTGATGTACCTTCAAACTCAAGTCTGAAAGCAGACATGGAAATAACAGGTCAGAAACCATGAGAATATAATCCAGCAGCGTAGAGGCCGTTAAGTATGACGAGAAGAGGAAATTGGAAACATAGTTTGCAAAGGAAGTCTGGTTATAAGCTTAACCTAAATGATACAGTGCTCTACCTTTTTGTAGTGTCAGGCCTATGCCAGGTATATAGAACAGGAAATAACTTTGCAATTTCTTGTCATTTTTCTGCATAACACTTGTATTACAACTTCCATATCATGGACAACTCCAAGAATTTTAAAATACTTCTACTACAATTCTTCTTGAGTCTTCAGAGTCATACTTTCCAAGACTTCCCCTGCAAACACCAGGGCTACAAATTTACTCCCTCTTACTCATATGAAATTTGACAGCTTCATGCAGACATTATAAATTCAACAACAGAGAATTAAAAGAAAAGCACTGGAAGAATTAAAACACCGCTGTTTCTGTTTTATCTCTCCCAGAGTAGGTCCCATTCCCCCTCTTTTTGCTTGCAAAAGCACACAAATAATTTCAAGCAGAAGTTTCAGGTCTAGTCTGTGTTATTTCAAAAACTAAAATACTCTGTCAGTTGTAGTCCACAATGGAAATTCCACTAAAATTTATAAGCCATCCTTTTCGAGGACTTTAATTTTTTCATTTTTTCACCTATGTTTCCAAATTTTGAACTGCTGCTGGGAACTTGCCACTGGCATTGTGTGACTATTTTTGTGATATTTTATTTTTTCCCAGGTTTCAAATTAAACCATGACTCCTTATTGGTCAAGTTACTTGTAAGGAAAAATGCTCTCAATTTCATTCAGTTTAACTTCCATATTAGAACATGAATTTCTCCCTATGTCTAAATTTCCTTCTTTGTCATATCTGCTTCTGTACCCACACCATTTTCTGTTCTTCATTAAATCCCAGTTTTCCCCTGGACCGGACTCTCAACCTGGCATTCAGAAACATTAATCCATGAGTACAGATGGTTAAATTAAACTGTAATGTGCAACCTTCATTCCCACACTCTTCCCTCCCCATGGTGTTTTTAACCACTTATTTGAAGAGCTAGTGGGAAATGCCCAACAGGATGTACTTTCAGTTTTCTACTTCTAAGAAACAAGATACAAGCAGTAACAAGATCTGAGATGCCAAATACATGCAACTTGATCTCTTACGTATGCAGTCATGAATTAGTGCCTGGCAGTGCTCTTATCTCCCAGAATGTAAGACTCTGATATCCTAAATAATTTTAAGATTTAGACAGTGCGTGTAAAGATTCCTAAGCCAGGAGTGGATGCCACAGGAATTCTGCCCATATGGGTTGACAAAATTATTGTTTCAGCTCACAGTATAGGAAGGGTAATGCTGTACTGTTATTTATGATCATTGCAGGTGGGGACCGAGCCACCTGGAGAAGTGCTGGAAAGCAGCTGCAGTAGGAAATTCCAGAACATGGGGTGAATCCTGCCAGTCTCCAGAGACATGTGCACCAGAGATCTTTCTCACCACAAATCAGCCCTGTTAGGGATTCTGACTGTGCCAGACAGAACTGTATTCTGCAAAGCTGCCAATTCCTGTCCCTGCAGGCTACAAGAGAAAAGCTGCTACAGTAAAAGATGATCCACAAATGTTCCTCACTCATTTCAGCAGGTAGAATACTGACACCACAGTTGGACAGGAAGACCCTAAAAGTCTGAACAACGAGGAGCTTGCAAAGCAAAGCTTGGTAACCCATTGAGTGGATGCCATGCAGGCAACTAGGACAGCACTTAGATTCAAAATGAGCTCTGAAGGGGGACATGCTTGTTGGCAGGATGCTTTTTACATGACACACTAGTGGCACACAAGAGCTGTGGCAAAGCAGCTCCTATATTCTGCAGTACCTGAAGGGAGACTGGTGAGAAAGCAGACAGATACAGTTAACACCAGAGATGACGTTTTTCTAGCAGGTAACACATGGAAGATCAATTTCTGAAAATTCACAGGAAGGTCTGTCCCAGGAGGCTGATGTATCTCAAAACAGCAAAAGGCACAAGACAAAAAGATTTACAGATCTTTAACCACGGGACAGACCACGGTGACCATTAGGGAGATGCAGGGCTCCAAAAGCTGCCTAAAGCCATCCTGTCTCGGTATTCTGAGGCTAGCCTGGGGCATTACGTTAGACAAGTTAATGGACAAGCAACTAAGTTCTACTCCATCTAGGAAAAGCAGCATTCCACGGCACACCCCTCCTCAGGCACCAGCCCACCAGGCATGCTCTATTCTAAGTCACTTACTCTTCTAAGTCACAATAAGGTCTTCAAGAGGATGGACCGTGCCCCAAAAGCTGCCATGCATCACGCCGGAGCAAGGAGCGATGCAGGGCAACCTCTCTACCACCTCTCCGTGACGGAGCAGCACTTGAACCTCCTCACCTGTGCCTTCCCAGCTGTACGCCAGCATCAGCCATGAGAGTACTGCTGCCAGAAAAACTGCAGAAGCCCCTTCAGAGATACTGCCTCCTCCCTCAGGGATGCCGTAGAGGTCGCAGTGGGGAAGCAGTGTGGGGACCGGTGGGCTCTCCAGGGAGGAGATAGGACACTTACGTCCCGGATAATTCTCGCGCGCCCTGGAGAAGGGTGAAAATACGGGAATGGCGGCGGCTGCGGGGAGACGCGGAGCGACCCCGCCCGCCCGCGGCCCCTCGCCGGGGGCAGCCGGAGGACGAGCCGCCCGCCCGCCCGCGCCGCTCCCGCCGCGCT
>VZTE01005528.1:12232-113984 GCA_013397775.1 Eulacestoma nigropectus
CCGTGGGCCGAGTGCGGGTGCTGCTCGCAGGGCAGGGCTGTGGCACGCAACTCTGGAGTCGGGTGCACGTGGCCGAAGTCAAGTGTGCCCCTGAAATACCCGTGGCTTCGAGGTGAGGCAGGTGAGCAGCCCCCTCAGGATGCTAGTGCCACGTCTCCCGTTTCACAGAATCACAGAATATTCTGAGCTGAAAGGAACCCGCAAGAATCATCGGGTGCAACTCTCCAGTGAATGTCTGATAGAGGAATTGAACCCACAGCCTTGACATTACTAGAACCAGGCTCTACTTCAGGAGCCCTTCCTGCTGTAGTCCCTTAACAACACTTGCCTTACTCCACACGCTTGGGAACTTGTTAGGCAACTTAAAGGCAGGCTGAGCCTAGATGTGACAGATTTCCTTCAGTGGTGAGCTGCTTTAGCTGGTGGAAATGGAAGAAGATGCTTTGTTGCCAGGTACAGGCAGTGGAAGGAGGAAGAAGCTGGCTTTGGTAGCTGAGAGGAGAGAGCTGTGACATGCAAGAAGCAGCTGTGTGAGTGGACAAGGAGCCAACGAAGGAAGATCAAGATGGGCCATTTTTAAGTGCTGTAACAGTGGCAAGACCAAGACAATGTGACTAAAGTTTACCAAGGTGGTTAGCAGCAGCCTGGTAGCCAGTGAGGTGTGGGGGACCCAGTTTAGGTTTATGTGAGTCAAAACAAGATGAGCCAGAATAGGGATGGAGTGATGCCGGGAAAATAGATGGCAGGAGGAAAAGAGAGTGATTAAAGTCTTGCTTGACAGAGATATAGTTTGGTTAGACAGTAGATTGGGTGAAAATTCTATGTGTAGCTTTTTGTAGGCAATATGCATTTGGGTAGAGAGCAGGGGGAAATTGGAATTGAATTGATAACCAAAGAGTGTATGAAAATACATGTTGGGTGTAGGAAGGAGCTTGTCATGAGGTAGAATGCTTCAAGCTTTCCAGAACTGTAGTTTCCTGAGTGTTAATGACCCTTTGCTGTCTCAACTGTTTCATGTCCTCACGCAGCTACCATGGACTGTAGGAGCTTCAGTTGTGCAACATTTGGGATACTACTGTGAAGGGTCTCGTGGTAAGGAGAGACTGGGAAGTAACAATTCTTGTGTTCTGTGATGAGGGAAATATTTCAGTGAAGGATTAAAAAAAAAAGTTTGAAAAGACAACAAAAGAAAATGAGCTGTGCTTGTTTAAAAACTCAAGCTGAAGATTAATTCTTGTGAAGAGTGATAGAGCATCAAAAGGTAGAATCAGACTGTTTTATGAAGTCTGACAGCAGTGACGCAAAGAGATTTAGTTATGTTTATATGTCAGTTTTCTAATATCTGATTCTGGTTACATTGTTTTTTCAACATAGAACTTAAATAATTAATAAAAGCACTTTTGTGGTGCACATTTCTCTGTGAAGTATTTTGTCAGGCTAAGCTTTCTTTGGTTCTCTGATACTATTAAATTATTGGACGACTGCTGTGATATATGTTCTGTCTCTTTTCCTGTTACATAAATAGTTTTTTCTTTTATGTAAATACTTCTTGTACCAAACCTAACATGTCAAGGATTTCACTTAAAAACCAAAAAAAGTCAGTCATAACAGTTAACAGGCTTGTTGGCTAGCATCTACCTAAAAATGATTTCTGCCTACAAAGCCTGTCATCAGCTTTTCCCCTCCATCCACCACTTGGGTTTCTTTTAGTCTTGGGCTTAGGGACTTGACCTCCATGATGAAAGAAGGGATTTCAGGAATATCATTCTTCAGTTCTTGAGATTCTGACTCAGCCTGGTATGAGTATTCAGTGCATTAAGTGGCTGTGGATTCCTGCCATGGGACTGCAGTCATAAAACTGTAATCTTGAGCCATATACTGTGATTTAAGATATGAATTATTTTTTGAACTATCTATTTTTTAACTTTTAAAATAGCAACTGTTGAACTACAAGAAATGCATATTGTAAGTCCACACCATAAATGGTAGTATTTGGCAAAAACAGAGCCTTATTGGTTTTTACCGTACAGGAAGGTACTGAGAGAGATTTTTATATTAAGGCTGGACGTAGCTATATGACAGTAGTTTTTGGATGTTAGTGCTAGTAGAGAAAATATAGTATTTTTGACTGGCATGGAAAGCAAGGCTAGAGCTATGAAAAAATGCAGTGCATTCACAGCTGGGGTATGACAGGGAACCCAGAGCTACCAGAAAGTCACTGCTTTTGAAATTTTTTTTGGGGTTACAGTCGGTAACACTCATGAAGACACTGACAAGAAGATTATCATTTGGGATGATGAGCAGAGAAATATAGTTGCTCATGATTTATTGATTGGGAATTAGTTGAGGTTATTTTGATGGAAGCCACTACTTACAGCAATAATCTGATGAAATATAAATGAAAATTAGCAACTTTGTATGCCTCTTCTTTTTTTCTTTAAATTTAGCAAACATGCTTATAAATGTCAAAGACAGCTGGTTTGAATTGTTTGCCTAAAGATGATGGTCCCTAGTAACAAGGGCACAAGTGCCCTTAAGTAAAGTAAAACTAAATGCTGGTCACTTCTAGAATAAAATTCCACTGTGCAGAAGAGATGTTAATATGTTGTGTGTAATATGAGATGGGTCAATAAAACCACAGCTCTTGCAAGTAGACGTGAAATACTGGATGTGCCGAGATTGTGCTTCAGCTCAAAACATAAAGTATGATCTGCAGAATGTTTTCAGATGTTTGAAAACTCAGTGAGAGAATCCAGATTGTCCTAAACTGTCCTGGTGAAAATGTAACCACCATAGAAATACCTAGTGTTTATAATTCACAGCACTCTTTGAGGCTTTGTAGAAGATCCTTCAATCAAGGCTGATGCTACTCACTTTGTTTCAGTGACAGCTGACCTTTTGTTGGTATACTTTGAAGCAAGAGCTGCTGAAGAATGCATGGAGGAAACACATGGTAAATTTCACTTTATAATTGCTACTTGCTTGCTGTGATGGTATGGACCAAATGAGATGATGATGCAGAAGAATCACCCAGCTCTCCTGCCTCCCACTAAGTTCTGTGCAGCCAGTTCACATCAAGAAGTTGGTGTGCATAGAAAGTGCAAAGCTCGACCAAATAGTTAAGAACTATGTGTTTTGGTTTATCTAGGTTCTGGTAGACTCAGAAGTCTATACTATATATATATTTTTCTATACTTAGAAATATAAGTCTATAAAATATTTATTTTATTTTATTATATTTATTTTATTAAAATTGTCCTTAGGCTTAGAAATGACAAAAGCATTGCTGCCAACGTTCAACAAGCTTTGGAACCAAACTTAATTAATCCTGAAACAGTTCTTTGTAGTTCAGCAGATAGCTGCAAAAGAACCACAGAAAAGAGTATGTTGCTGGCTATACTAGAAGGGATGATAAATGGGGGACCGACACCCTCCCCACAAAACAGCAGCCTGCTGAGTCTGTGGCATTTGTACACTCATGCAGTGCATCCTAGTGACCTGTGATGATCCCTACTCGGGAGCAACAGAGAAGGTTCCAAGAAGAAGACCAAGTTGACTGCTCTCTTCAGAGTCTGGGCATGCCAGGAGTGTCCATGACTTGGCTGATGGTCACCGTCTCCTCCTAATAAATTTTGTTTCCCAACCTCTCTGCTCCATCCATCTAAAAGGTGTGTGAATGCAAAAGACTCATTTGGTATTTCTGTTAGTAAATCACAGAATCAGAATGATTTGTGTTGGAAAGCACCTTTGAAGGTCATCTATCTCAGCCTCACTGCAATGACCAGGGACATCTCCAACTAGATCAGGTTGCTCAGAGCCCTGTCACATCTGACTGGGAATAGTTCCAGGGATGGGGCAGCTACCACAGCTCTGGACAACCTGTTCCAGTGTTGCATCACCATCATCCTAAAATATCTCTTCCTTATATCTACTCTACATCTACCCTTAGTTCAGTTTAAAACCCTTTGTCCTCTTGCAACAGGCCCTGCTGAAAGGTTTATACCCATTTTTCTTATAAGCCCCCTCTAAGTATTGAAAGGAAGTGAGAAAGGAAGAGAGAAGTGATTAAAAATTAATGAAATTCAGAGAGGTTATGTATTAACCCTCATAAAAATCAAATAGCTTTGTTTTGGCCAGGAGAGGTAGATCCATATCTCAAATCTGTATCTTAATTTGTTGGGTTTGTTTATTCTGATTGCATTTGATTTTTAAGAGAAAGGCATGACAGCTATTTCAGCTGGTGGCACTGGAAACCCATAACTTCTTGCACTGTGCTGTGATGACACTGGGACGAGGACTAAGACAACATGCTGCACCCATCAGACAGGAGTCTGGGGCAGACAACCTTCCCTGACTGAAGGCTGTGCTGCTTCTCACAGTCAGGAATTGAATCCTGCAGAAGGGCAGCTTGCTCATGCTGAGGAAGGAAGGAAAGAGGAATGCAAAGCTCTTCTATTACTTCTCATCCAGTGCATGTAGAGCCCCAGTCTGGATCTGAGGAAATCTTTCCACATATTAGAAGGGCATTTTTGAAATTCTCAAACACATGCAATTTTCTGTTCAAGATTTTATCATCGGTGCCCTTATTTAAAAGGAATATAAGACTGGTAGGTTGGATATACACTTAACCAGGAAAAAAATGCACATTGATTTTGTGACATTGACTGAGTTCACTTGGCTTTTAAATGTAAATGAGTAAGTGGCACCAGTTCAGGAGAAAGTACAAGAAAGACTTTGGGGTGCTGGAGCGTGTCCAAAGGACAACAAAGCTGGTGAAGGGTCTGGAGCACAAGCCCTTTGAGGAGCAGCTGAGGGAGCTGGGGCTGTTTAGCCTGGAGAAAAGGAGGCTCAGAGGAGACATTATTGCTCTCTACAATTCCCTGAAAGGAGGTTGTAGCCAGGTGGGGGTTGGTCTCCTCTCCCAAGTGACAAGCAATAGGACAAGAGGAAACAGCCTCAAGTTGTTACAGGGCAAATTTAGATTAGATATCAAGAACTATTTCTTCACCAAAAGGGTTGCCAGGCATTGGACTGGTCTGCTCACGGAAACAGTGGAGAAACCATCCCTGCAGGAAATTTAAAGATATGCAGATATGGCACTTGGAACATGGTTTAACAGTGGACTTGCCAGTGCTGGGTTACTGGTTGGACTCCATGACCTTAAATCTTTTCCAACCTAAACAATTCTGTGATTCTGTGACTGCAGGGATTGATTGTTCATTTCTAGGCTACAAGGTCAGACTGCTTACTTTGTGTGACCTGGGAGATTTGTATTTTGGTTTGCTAGAGAGCTGCATCCAGATGTTTTTTTGCTCCCACCCAAATCTGTTTTACAGAGCTGTAGATGCTGGTTTTGTGCTTGCCCAAATTACAGCAGAGTTTAAATAAAAGTGAGACCTTGAATTCTCAGACTAAGAACAGGTCCCAGCTGGGAGGTGAGGATTTGTTTGGAAGTATACGAGATCTATCGTTTTGATTTTTGCACTACCAAAAATGATTGAGTTGAATGGTCAAAATGTGCTAGTTTACACCTTAGTGAAAGGATCAAAGTTTATGCAAGAGACATTGTCACCCTCTAGCATCAGTGTGCTGTATCAGAGCTAAGATTGGTGTACTTGGCCCTCTGGGATTGACATATGTTGAATACAAACTAGTATCTCTATTACAGTTATAGAGCAGAACTTTACGAGATTGTGTGCCAAACATTATTGGCTTGATAAATATTTTGTTCACTTCTGTGACTGTTGACCCTGGCTGGAAGCCATGCACCCACCAAAGCTGCTCTGTAATTCCCCTCCTCAGCTGGACAGGGAAGAGAGAATATAATTAGTCTCATGGGTTGATATAAGGACTGGGAGAGATCATTTATTTGTTACTGTCATGGGCAAAACAGACTTGACTTGGGGAACTTAACTGAATTTATTACTACTCAAAATCAGAGCAAGATAATGAGAAGAAAAACAAATCTTAAAACCACTTTCCCCTCAGGCTCTACCTCCTCCCCACAGCACTGCAGAGAGATGGAGGATAAGGGTTACAGTCACACTTTGTTCCTGCCCCTCAGGCAGAGGAGTCTTTCTCCTGCTCCAACACAGGGTCTCTCCTGTGGGAGACAGTTCTCCATGAACTCCTCCAATGTGAGTCCATCCCACGGGCAACAGCTCTCCGGGATTGGTGCAGTGTGGGCCACTCTTCCACAGGATGCAGTTCTTCAAGGACAGGCTGCTCCAGTGGGGGTTCTCCACAGGATCACAAGTCCTACCAGGACTAACGATCTCGAGATCCTCTGTTCTTCCGTGGCTGCAACTGTATCTGTGCAATAACTTTTTTTTCTTCAAATATGTTACTCTAGAGGTTCTGCCATAGTCACTGGTGGCCTTGGCCTTGTCCAGCAGCAGGTCCATCTTGGAGCTGGCCAGCATTGGCTCTACTGGACATGGAGAAAGCTTCTGACAACTTTTCCTGTACAGTGCTGTTGCCATACATGGAATACTATTTTTCTACCTAGGTTCATATCAGCTGAGATTAAGTAACTCCTTAGGCTTTGACAGTATAAAATAGGCTGAAATCATTGGTGTTCTATTCCACTTGTTTTGCAAGTCTCATAGCTTTTTTTTCAACACCCTCCATATTGATTTTAGAGGAAGGTAAATGAATAATATTAATGTCTCTGCCTTTGTATTTTACATGTTAGTGCATCTTGTTTAAAAATTAAGAAAAGAAACAAGGATTTTTTATCTTATTATTGACCAGTACTTTCACACATGTTTATAAATGCATGTATAAGTTTTTTTGGTTGGGTTGCTTTTGGCTTTTTTTTGGTAGGGGAAGCCTTGTCTAAGCTGATTTTTTGGTGATATTTTGCTTACTTTTTCTATTTATTTTGCTGTTATAGATGATAATAATTAATTTCCATGCAATCTCAAAGTTTGTTTTCCCATATGGAGTAATTCATCATCACAGAAGTAAGGCAGGTTATTGTTTCTTCTGAGTGTTGCAGGTGCATGTCTGTGCATGGATATATGCAGGCACTGGAGCTGAAAGCCTTTCTTTAACTAACAGTACCTATGGCATGCTGCTGGCCACACACCTAAGCTACTTGCTTCCCAATGTTAAAAGATATTAAATGTCTGTGTGGCACCACAGGTTGTTGAATTCTCTCAAATTCAGAGTTTTCTTATTTATTCAAGAAAGTTGTAGCCAGAAGTAATTTCTGAAGGCCTTGAGACAGAGAGAAGGGGAGAGGATTGGTCTATGTGCCATAAAGAATTTCTGAATATTGATCATATCTTTTTTCTGACAAATGGTCCATTTCCCTTTTTATATTATACTCCAAACAGGGAATCACTGATACATCTTGGATTAGCTGAGGAAAGATTTCAGCAACATAAGAAGAAGGTGCCTAGGAGACTGCTCCACCAAGGTTTGTGTCTTCTCTGCACAGCATGCAACTTTATTACAGTGTATAGAATTCAGCTTTGTGGTAGAGCTCTTGTTTAAGGGATAAGAACATTTGACTTGGTCCATAATATGTGCCTGAATCATATCAGACATCTTAATTGTCTTTAAAGGTCTCATATGATCTGACATGGATGTAGATTGCAGAAAGTTTGGTAAAACTTCAGGTCTTTGTCCCTGCTTTAAGCAGGGGAACTGGCTAGATGTTGTTCAGAGTTCCATCTAGCCTCAGATCTGTGATCCCATGAAGATCTGCAGACTTTTCACAAGATGTAGGGCTGGCTGACTTTTTAAGAATAATTCAGGTAAGTCCTTAGTTATCTCAAAGTGATGTTGTTTTGTCCCTACTTATTTGATACTGTAGCATCTTCCTGCCATTTTGGATGATGGTTAAGTGGTTAAAACCAGCACTTGAGACCTAGCTCATTTATTTCTACTCCAACCTTTTGTCATTTCCAAACTCCAGGTTTTTTAACACCAGTAATTGGAAAAAATATTAGATATTATGAAGTCTGCAGGACTCCACCAGAATGGTGTTTAAAGTCGATTCCCTCTTCAGGTATATCTTAAGACTAATTTTTTAATCTATTATGTTCTTGCATTGCTCTAGTTATAAACCAAATATTGTGTACTTCTAAATCAGGCATCTTACATAAATCCTTTCTTCCTTTGACCCTATTACTCTTATGATCCAGATTTTCAACCTAATCCTAAATTAGTTTAAGACCTCTATTTGGTACATCCATGATTGACACTAATTATCTTAAATGTTTTTTTTTAATTTTCTCACGAAGTTCTATATTACAGTTATTTCGATTGACACCTTTTCTTTTCTTTTTTCCCCCCCTTTTTCTATAATGGTGTTATCTTTCTTTTAATCTTCTAATCTTTTCCCGTATTTGAGAATCATTGAAATAAAAATTAATGATCCACAGTATGGCTTTTTCAACTTCCTAAATTCTTGGATATTGTTTATCTGATATGGTGGTTTAAAAATATTTAGGTTTAGTAGATGATGTATTAATATCTCTCTTCAGATACTCTTGGATTGCAAAGTATTTTCACCATGTGACTAACATGATCTAGATAGCCTTTATGAAACATGGCAAAATATTTACTGAATACTTTTCTTTCTCACTCTTTTTGTTTTTACTGATTCTGGCATTCCCATCTAGTATGGATCCCATAGAACAGTAGAAGTTAAACGGTTTTTTTTGTTTTTTGAGCAAATACCTATTTATCACCCCCAGTTGAACTATCTCTGTGGACTTTCCTACCCCCTGTGTTTAATTTGCTTTTCTTATCAATCTTGTATAGTTTATAATTTCAGGATTTAAAGCCACTATTAAGAGAAGCCTTCCCTTATGTCATTGGAGCTAGCTGTTTTTAGTTCGCCTCTCTGACTGTGATTTAGTAAACAGGTGGCCTGGACTGCTGATGTGTTGTTGTCTAAAGTGGGAGATCTCATTCCCTATCCCATCTCTACCCCTAGGTCAGGAATCCCTGTTTGCCAGATCCTCCTGCAAGTTGGTTCAGTTGGCTTAACTTAGAACAGAATTTTCTTTTTTTGTTTCCTGGGTTTGACTTATGTTTGGTTGGTAAGTTGAACCACAAGCAGATATGTACAGAACTGGTACAGAGCTGGTGTTGAGTGAAGATGGACAGCTTGGCCCATGCCTCTTGACAATATTGAACTATTGAGCAAACTGGCTTATCATGAAGCTGTAGCTGAAACCAGTTGGGTTGTGTTCAATTACTGTAGGCATCTCAATCAAGGGATTATTGCTTTATAAGCATATCCAAAAATCTAAAAGTTGACCATTTTTAGCAGCACCTGGCCATACTACTTGAACCTGATTACTAACAACGAATGCAATCAAGTAATGGTGACTTGGTTGTCACTAATGTTTGGTTGTACAGTCCACATAGGCAACTTAAGATTAGGTATCATTTATGATTCTTTGTTTGTCAACTGCATCAGAGAGTGTTTCATTTATGTTTATTTCTTTCCACAACTGCTATGCTCCCACCCCCACTTTTGAGCTAATTTTGGCACTACAAGTGAATTGCCCATAATCTGCTCACAGCCAGCAAGTGTGGCAGCTTCTGCAGAGTCTAGGACCTTCCTAGAAGAAAACAGTTGCTGTACAAGAGCACTGAATGCCTTAACTCAGGCAAAGTGTTCCAAAGGGAGTCTCCAAGATTAGACATGGCTGACAGAAGATGACGTGAAAGCTAACAGTATCTCTGTAAATCAAGGTGTAAGCAGACTGTAAGTAGTTCCAATATGATCCTTACCAGCAGCCGTGTATTTTTCTGATTTAAAAGTAAATATTGACTACAGCAAGGAGGTCTCATGCACTGTGCATTATTTTGTGGGGCTGACATCAGTTTCTTCACCATAGAAGTAATCTCACACCATTTTTAACATGTTCCTCACCTTGACCCGATTGCTGCTACTTCCATAGTTGGGTTATGGAGATGACAGTGGAGTATATGCTAGCAGTATTCTCTGTAGAGCCAGTAACATCTATGGAGAGCAATGGAAGACACACCTGATGTGATCTAATATTCATTTGAATCATTACTTGCAAATGTCTGGTTAGATCTGATTGTGTATCTCTTGTAAACATACAATTCATGTGTCTTTAAAAACAGACAGTGGCAGCAAAAACCATTAAAACCTTGCTGGGAGAGAGGCAAAGAAGGCTTTCCTAAACTTTAATGGAGATATAGAACAAGTATGGAACACTTTTAAATGTTGAAGAGAATAGAAGATCCTTTAACTAAAGGCAAGTGTCCAAAAGAGACTTAAAAAGAATTTTAAAACAATTGTATAACCAATTTTTACTGAACAAATGAGTGAGATATTGTTCCCTACAAACACTAACCAAGGTCTTAATAATATTCTACTGTTTTTATAATTCCATAAAAAAATAACTGAAAAGATCACTGAATGGAGTAGCAAGAGATTGAAAGTTAGCACTTAGCTTTTACAGGGTTGATGCAGAAATCTGTCTTCTATTCAGACTCTGCTGCGTATGGCATTGTATGCTGTGAATACTTTACAGCTTCTGTGAAGAGAACATAGCAGGACACTGGTGCCGCTTGTCATACAAGCAAGGTCTTTTTGCTCCACACACTAAAATAATGGCTTGTAGACGGTTGTCAGTAGTTGCAATAGTGAACATGTCTTCTGAATACTACTGCTCCTGCTGTGTGTTGGTACAAACACCTTTACTGATAGCTAGATAGAAGGTATAGCTGAGTCTATGTTCCTGGGCCCAGGTAAAACTCAGCACATTTTTTGCTTATGAACTAAATGGTGAGGTAACAGTCACCACTTCAAGAACAGTGTAACATTTTTTTGAAAGCTTCTTTTACAGCTTGTGACAACAGCTGATTTTCCTAACTGTGGGTAACATGAAAATCCAGAGACTGCACTGTTGCTGCCTACACATGGGATGAACTGCTTCCTGAAACACAAATTATGGTTTCACTCTTCTTTACCAAAACCACATTACTGTATGACTGTTTTAAGCTGCACAATCATTTGGAGGAATGACTAGAAGATGCTATTTGAAAAAAACTTCTGAATTCTAATGTATGTTTTTGTGGCATCTCTTGGGGAGCAGCTGGCAAAAGCACTGCCACCTTGTGCAATCTGGAGAGGTCATAGCTGAGGAAAATGGGGGTACAGGTTTCATATTTCTCCTGCTGGGAAACTTATTGTTATTGTAAGCAAAGGCTGGTACTTAGTGAGTGCAATAGTGACAAGTTGTAGCTCATAGCTAGGTGGACAAAGAAGACATCCTCCATGTTCTCCCATCATATTAAAGATACAACTTCCATTTTGAGAACTTTGATGGTCTTCTCAAATATCTTGCAAAATGCCAAGGAAGTAGCTCTAATGGCCCATCATCCTGAATTTTTTTTACATTTTCAACTTCTTTATGGGAAAGTTGTGGCAAATACGTATTCTCCCCCTTAATCTGAAGGGAACACTGGTGCCCACATTCATTTTTCCCTGTAATTTCCTTATTCTCTCTCCTGTAAGTGTAGTGTTTGCTCTATACTACCTCTGTACTATCTAGAGAAATTATGCCAGACTAACAGTGATCATCTGAGGGCTGAGTTTCTTGTGCTAGATGTACAAGATACATTTTTAAAATTGAGAAATCTTCTGCATTTTAATCCTGAAAGAAAACTAAATTTATTCTGTAATTTCACTAGAAGCAGACATCCAGTCTAGTGTTTTTAATCACGTGACTCAGAGCATCGAACTGTAATTGCAGCAGGGGAAAAGGTGTGGCAGCACGTGGCCCACCCATGGGAAAAGACTGGTGAGACTTCAGAGGGATGTCAGCTGCAGAGATGGCAGATCACAGACTACAACACTGCTCCTGTGCTCAGATATTCGAGCACTTAGCGTGTGCTGTCAATCTAGGAACTGCTCAGAAGTGAGAAGGGACTCAGGCACATAGGTCAAGGGATTCTCACCTGTGAAAGAGAAACTTGCATTGAAGAATGAGGTCAGGTGCTTAGGGGCTGAAAGTTCTGTCTGTTCTCTGTCTTTGGTTCTCTGTCTAAATCCATGGTCCTGTAAGGTGGCAGAGAAAGAGAATTCAACACAGGTGGAAGATGAATTTTGAGTTTAGGCTGTTGGGTTTTGGTTTTTTCCTTCCCAAGTTGCATTGGTGCATCTTAGCTGGATACAATGTCATCAGAACTAACACTGAGGCAGCCTCAACATTTCTGTATTAGTGATGACTATTTGTATAACCTACTATTGACAAGAGTGGGAAGCAGAAGGGTAGGCTGTGGATATTATATAAGGATCTTATCAAACAGCAAAGCAGGAGGGAACATCTGGAGGGGAGAATCAGCAATTGTTGTAAAAATGGGCTGCTTCCTTAACCAGGATGGAGAAAGATTTGAGTCATCGCTGAACACATTACCACTGCTAACTTCTGGAGCAGAAAACATGACTTAAGAAATCAGAACTTCAAGAAGGCAGACTGGGACATGGTAAGAGAAAAAGCTGAATAATCAGAGTAGTGAAATGGGCATGATTTATGGCTTGTGATTATTAACCTTATAAAAAAACCTGCTGAATAATAATGTTACAGAACAAGATTTTTAAAAATAAATTCAGCTGAGACAATGGCAAACAAAAAAAATATTTTAGGTGACAATAATTAAAATAGCCATCTCAGACTTAAAAAGAATGGATTCCAAAGGAAGTGAAAAAAAGCAATTACAGAAAATGCAGAATTAGAGTATTAAATGTTCAATAACTAATTGAACAGAATCCAGAAGAGGCTTCTTGTGTTTTAAGATTATTTGATTCTTTTAAGACTGTATGCCTTATATCGGTTATTGAATGAACTAGGGGAGAACCCAAAAATCAACATGTCAGTAAACACGGAGGTCAAAGTGAACTGAGGAGTAATACTTACTGGTGTAATAATATGTAGAGTTAAAGATAAACATTAAGTTTTCAGTTGAGAGACTTGGTAATCAGTCCAATCAAGGGCACCTCAACAGTAGATGTTATCTGCTGCTTTAATACTTTGAACTGTTTTTAGCTTATGCTGTGCTTGGAGGAATTCCTGGCTTTTTTTCTTGCATGCTCGTAAGTATAATTTCCCTTTCATAACAATTGAAATGGAAACCAATTATCTAGCAATTGCAAAACAAAAGATAGGCATCTTAACATCTGTGTATCTTAAGCTTTGCAAACATACAGGACTTGAAATGTAACCCTTTTTGGCATGATGCAAGACCTTTCTTTTTAGTTAGATAGCAAAACTTACCACAGTTGTAACTCGCATGCTGTTCCAGTTCATAATCAAATACCTTAGCTCCTTCAAATACCCTACATAAATGTTATTTGGCAGTGGTAGAGATAGGTTTCCCTGAAAAACTACCTGATCGTGTACTTAGATAATCACAAACCGGCTTTGACAGTAGTGATCCAGTTTGCAGCAGTTGTGAAGAGTACCGGGGTGCAAGTCAAGTGTTACCAGAGGTGCCAGAGCAGCCTGTGTCAGATCTGTTACACTTTAAGTTCAATGAATGTGAAGAACTGAGCAGCACCTTTTTACACCCCTAACCAGTAACTGAGGTGCTGAGGGAGCAGAAAGCAAATGACACATGAGCTCTCCAAGTGTCTAGCCTGTTCTTTGGCCAGCATTCAAGACAGACTACTGCGTTAGATGGACCATTCAGTCTGTCTACTGAGCACTTGGATTCTTCATTCCTGCCTGCCAGCAGAAGACAAGAATCAAGCCCTTGGACTATTGCTTTCATGCATGACAAGAATGGTACCTCTATTGCAGTGATATCCAACCAGCTGAGAAAGTGAATTTAATAAGTCATTACTTACGAGGCTTCTATAGGCCTTGGGATTAGTAGGAAACAAACAGATTCAAAAACATTTGTTCAGTTTCAACTTCTGTTCTGTGCTCAAAGCTTAGAAGGACTATACCATACAGACTGCTGAAGAAGTACTAAATTGTCTACTCTTTTTGACTGGTGGAACATTAGGAATCAGAAAGAATTACTTTAATCTTGTCACTAAATCTTCTCCTGCACACACAACAAGATATAGGCAACAAGAAGACATCTTTCTTATCAAGGAAGACAAGGAATGTAGAGAATTTGATAGCACTATTTACAGACAGCAGCTCATGTCCACAAGTCAAGATTTTTCTCATAAACATATCCACAGTTTTGCCTAATCTAATTTATTAGTGAAGCGTATCAATTTAGTAAAGGCATCGGCCAGTATAGACATCTCAGACATTCCAGTTTAGTAAAGATGAAATGTTTTGGAGAAGTCATCTTTCCATCCACCTTCTCTGTGATGTTTTTAGATGTACAAAAGAGTTCATAATGATCTGTTGCAGTTTGTTGTTATTGCATTGGTATAGCACGCCGCAACCTTCCCGGAGAGCACAGCGGGGCAGCGACAGGGAGAGCGGCAGCCGCTTCCCGCAGCCTTTAGGCGGCCCCGCGTCCTCGCTCCGGCGAGCTGTCAGCTCTGCAACGCAGCGCTGGTAAAGGAGGCAGAGAAGAGGCTCCCACATGGGGGACATGGGAGCTTTAATCTCACACGGTGCCACACCGGTTCCCCATGCAGAGAGCAAGTCACATGGCCGCAGCTTACCTTTCTATGGGGACGAGGCAGGGCGGAGAGAATGGTCTCCGGGCGTGGGGGCAGTACATGGGCGGAGTTGGGTACCGGAACCAATAGGAAAAACCCGAGGGAGTGGCCAGGGCTAGGGGTGGGGAAGGTAGGACAATATGGGGAGAACAGACATTTAGTAAGGAAAGTGGGGAAGTATATCACAATGATCTCTACCGTTTATCACTTAAAAATCAATCAACACTTTAAAAATGTTTAATACAGGCATGGTTTTGCTCTGTTGCCTTACTGCTTAGAAGATCTGTGGAACTAACTGCAAAAGTACAGGTAATATAAATCAGTATTTAAATTATATATTACATGTTTATTATGGGTGCAAATTTTTAAAATTTACATTTTATGAAAATTCAGAAGTATTTACAATTTTTGTAAGATAAACTTGTATGCTCTAATTTACAGTCTAATGTAGTAACAAATCATAAAAATTCCAATCCTTTAGAGTTGTGTTTACAAATTAAGTTTTCTTAGGAGGCAGCTACAAGGGATATTGCTGTATACACAAGCAAGAACCAGCTTGCTACATACTTTTTTTTTTTGTAATATCGGATAGCTACATGT
Organism: Eulacestoma nigropectus; assembly: GCA_013397775.1. Classification (NCBI taxonomy): domain Eukaryota; kingdom Metazoa; phylum Chordata; class Aves; order Passeriformes; genus Eulacestoma; species Eulacestoma nigropectus. The sequence continues at coordinate 27,459 of VZTE01005528.1, forward strand.
ACTTTTTACATTGTTTTTGAGTTTCTTTACAAAATGTCTATATAAACTTGTATGGCTTCAAAATTGTAACCTGCACCCAATGCAAATGTAAGAAAAACACCTGAATGAAGGCTAGTTTAAAAGTGCTGAAACATTAACTACTTCATTTAACTTAGAAATTAATGTAATACTTGATTAAAAATAACAATAATAGGTTTGAGTTTTCTTTTAAAAAGTATCGTTGTGTTAATCAGTTTGATTTTAAAGCAGGTTACAATTCAAATTCTAACAAAAAGACTGTACCATTTTATGAGTAATAAATTTATCATCAATAAGATTAGCAAATTAGGAGCCAAATATACTCTTCCAATCAAGTCTACAGTACAGTATGTTCTTAGTACTAACAATGAAACTCTCACCTGCAAAAGCGTCTAGTGTACACTACAATTTATGCAGCCTCTACAAAGACATAATTTCTTGTAAAGCTTCAGCAGTCCAATTCATTACTGGCTTTGCATGAATTAACTCAAGCATGTTTTACTGTTTTAATGGAGAATTTGAAATAGATAGTAGTATGCTAAATGTTCATTTGAAATTCCCATATGCAGGTTATAGAATTATTTTGCCCTAATGCTTATGATTTCAACATTATAAAAAGCCAACTTGGTAATACAAATACATAGAAGATTTTCTAAATTAGTGATTTGCTTTAAAAAATTGTTACTGATGTGTCACATCCCTGTGCTTAGGCTGTAGCAAGCAGATTAGATAACAATACAAATATTAAAATTGGTAGTTATAGAAAAAAATGAACACATGGCAGGATTTGTCATCCTGCGGCCATAAAATATCCTTTTAAAATGCCTCCTGAAGTACTATATGTACATTCACATCACAAATCCCCAAAAGCACTCAAAGTCTGAAGACTAATAGTCAAAGCAAAAAGTAACACTGTTTGCTTTTAGAAGTTTGTTTTTCCTATCATTACTGATTTTTCAGATTCTCCTCTTTGGTGACATTACAATACTTAATGAAAAAGTTTCTGAGTCCTGCATGATGCATATCCCTTTACTAAAACCACGTTTTATTGCAATTATTCCACGAGGAAGTAATTCAGCATTTTTAATTTCTTTCAAAACAAACTACAGTTTTTGCAAATCTGCCTTCTAAATAAATTGCAGTGAGAAGAATTTTTATACCGTTGTGTGTATAATACAAACACCATGCTTTCTTGATGAAGAGCCAAACTTTGAAAAAGGAAGTGAGGCACGTGAGTATCAAATTGGATAGGCACACGCTTTTTTTGAAAGGCACAAATGTTATGCAATTAATATAAAAATAAATTAAATCTATGGCATTAATTCAAACAATCACGGCCCAAAAAATTTACTAACTGCAGAAGTAAATCTCTGCTGTGTTTTGCAATTTGTAACACATTGCACTTAGTTAAAAAAAAACCCTATATAAAACAACTTATATTTCAATAATATATGATACGTGGGCATCAAGTTACTTTTATACACCTCTAACTCAGCTGGTCTTGTGGCATGAATGAATAGAACTACACAAGACTTAGTCTCTGCTATCTTTATAAACTGTCAATTAAAAGCTGGCAATTAAAGAATCTGAAAAATGAGTATTACTTATGAAAAGCTCAAATATTTCTTACTAGCTCCTCTACATTTTAGGTTTAAGGTTTACAGTACAACATAAAATTTCATACTTTCATTACAACTGCAGATTACTATTTTGACTTCATCTATATAAAGTTACTAATTTTTCAACAAATTTTCCCAAGTATTGCAGTTGATCATTTACAAGACAGTGTTGAAGTTAACTTCAGTGCTATTGTAAAGTAATAAAAAGTTTTCAAAATGACTCTTAAAAGTGCATTTACTTTCTGTAGTTTAGCGTCAAAGTAGGTCAACATTTTGGAAAAATTAATGCATGTTAAAATAGTGTTTGAAAAGTAGAGAGGGTAGAGTGGGTGTCTTGCACTCCTGATCCAACGACTTTCACAGGTACATCAACAGTCTGCCATATACCGTCCTGAAAAACAAAGGCAAGTTTTCTTCAGTCAGTAGATAAACCAGATTTTGTCAGTATTTTCCTTGTAGCAGTTTGAATAACAATGGAAAAACAAACCGACTTGTCAGAAATGTTTCAATAAAGAGTAACTATTTATACATCACTCATTTAACAGTTTCATATTTTAGAATTTAACACTAGAGAATATATAATATTAATTTGAATATATAAGCACGTCAATGTCTTACCAGTGGCAAATCTCTTCTTAAGAAGGGAAAGCCGATAGCCAGTGCCTACGAGTTCCACATCTACTCCTGAAAGGGTGCTTCCTTCACTGATGAATTGCACTGCAAGTGTTGCTGGTTTACTCGGTCCTCCTGAAAGCTCAAATTTTGCCCTGAGGGATCCAGAACCTATAAAAACAACAAAACTGAGAAGCTGATTGTTTTGCAAGAACAAAATTATCTCCCCAAATTTTTAGTAGTAAGAAGTGAAACTAACATGGTGAGGTTTGAGATCTATTCCCAGTGGCAGACCTACATACACTTTCAAAAGAAGTAAGAGTATAAGTCTGTTTTTTCCAATAGTCTGTTTAAGACAATGACTAGTGAATGATTTAAAGAGAAACAATACACACTTCTGAAAGATTATACAAAATGTGGGTCTCAGACAGCCTGGCAATCACTTACTACTTATCTGATTGGTCCCTATAATCATTTATGCTAGCTGGTCTCTAAGTACTTAGTATCATCTATCTCATGGTAGATAGTATCCGACAGATAGATAGGTAGATACTATCTGCTTTTCACTAGCAGATTTGAAATTACATCAGAACACTTAAAAGTTGTCATGATCTGTCTGGATGGAAGTACATGAAAAAAGACATTGGAAGAAATGCAGTTCTAGAGTAATGTACCCAGAGGGAAGATATTACTATGTTTCTATTAAAGACAAGGTCTGATTAAATACTTCTTACAAATTTCAGTTGATTTTTTCAAAGACAGTGGTTATGTGGCATCACTTTGATACTATCATAAAGCAATAGTAATTCAATATTACTTTTAAGTACATCTCTATAGGCAGTGAAAGGCATTTTAAAAATTTCCATATTGCTACCAGTTTCTAGTTTTAAAACAGGTCTTGTTCTTGCCAAGTGCGCTGGGAAAATAAGATTTAAATAATTAATAATGGAATAATTTTTACTTTAAAACAACTTGCTATTCCTATCAATAAGAACTGCTAAATGACAAGGAAAGTTAGTAACTGAAATGTTACTGAGGTAAAAGCAGGAACTAAAAGAATTTGTTTCACACAGTGGCTTGTTCTTGATAAATTTAGCTTAAGATCAATTTATTTTCTTCAGTAGGTCTGCCTTATTTCTGTAAACTGGAAATTCTTTCTACTCTAAGTATGGAAACTCATATATTCAAGTGCTTTGAAAGTTTGTTCTGTGTTTTATCTCTCTCCAACTGACAGATCACGTAACATAATGTGTTGGACCATAAAAACGCCCAAAACATTTTATCATGCTGTCCACCAGGAAAGAAGACTTGAAGACACTTGTCCTGACATGGACAGTGTTTGTGCAACCTCTCCCTTTGCTTCTGTAAGTGCAAGATCAGCACAGTATTACTTCCTCCTGAACTGACAGTACTATACATGTTTATACTCAAAGAAAAGGGGAGGAAAAGATAGTGGGAAGAGATGGAATACAGCAGAAGCAGTGGGATATCTGCAAGTCTGCTGTCAACACACAAGATGCAAACTGGATCACTAGCAGCCAATTCTGTGCTGCTCTGCAGGTGTACAGTTCCTCTTAATCTGGCTGCATTTATGTTTCAGTATGATTTTTCTTTTAAAAGAAGCCACAGAGTTTGGAAAAGGGAAAAAAAAAGAGAGGGCTATTCCAATGTAATGGAAGACAGATAGCAAAGAACTGTGAAGTTAGTGAAGGACAAAGTACACCAGACTAGAGCAATCACCTCTGTCCAATAAAATTCTCTCTGATTTTGTCTGAACGATAACCACAACTTTGCAGCCTTTGCAGGAATAGAAGTTGTCTTCTCTTTTCATGCTTGTGGTTTCTATATGAAACCAGTCATATTTACAGGCAAATCTGTGATTTCACAATCCCCTTCACTATATTCTTAATAGGACTAAAGGCCTTTCCTTTACATTAGCAGTTCATTTCTTCACAGAGGTTTTGAGGATGAGATGCTTCCTTTGGCTGCTGTACTACTTCAAAAAATATTGCACCTGCAGAGACTGCAAGGGTTGTGACACCAACCAGAGCTAAGAGAAAGGCACTGGGCAGAGGACAACTATTGGTACCTTATGCAATATTGTATAAATTACCACTCTGAGCAGATGTGCATAGATTAATTTTTTTCCTGGAGTCATTATGGTCAAAACCAAGATTCAAAATGTTGGTCAAGAATAATCTATCTAAGCACAGGACTTTCAGATTTTTTTTTTTTAACCCCCAGTTCTTCTACTTATCTCCTTCTAGTGTATTTAAATTATCCATGCATAGAAAGACACAGATATTAAACCCAGTTTCATTTGAGTAACTGCTCACTTCCAAATAGCACGAATGCAATAATTTCCTATCCCATCTACACTCTATTTGAGAACTACTAACTGCTTTCAGGGTACTTCATTATCTTCCCTTGTATAGGTAATAATTAAATTTATATTTTGACATCTCACTCATAATGGAATCTCTCAGGAAGCAATTAATTGAGAAGAAAGTGAACTAGTAAATGGGATAAAGCATGAGAAAAGGAATTAGAGGGTATAGAGGCTAAGATGATCACCTGTTTACTGTTATTTGTGGTCACCTTTAGAAAGCAAAGAAAAGTTCAACTTGCCTCCATTCTCAGACTTCTCTGAAATGCTGGATATTTTCCAGTATGCTTTCATCTGGTCTGCACTCCTGTAAGAGAATAGTAGGTTAGTTATAAGCACCAGTTTTAGAACTTTATTTCCCTTGATTGACACTGGTACAGACATCTCTAAATGGAAGTCTATAAAAATATTTGCACATTTTAAGCTAAGTCTGTGGAAAACTACAGGAGGAAAGGAGGAAAAGAGAAGAGTGTGTCTGCATCACTCTAGAGCAGTAAGCTCAGAAGAACACACTTCCTTACACATTTAATACAATTTTTTACACATTTAACACTGTCCTGTGCCCCCACCTATGGCTCCAAAATTCAAAACCCTCTGTAGTCTTAAAGGATAAGTTACTCTGGAAGCAGTCTGGAAGCTATGCCTTGATGCTTCATGATGATGGTAGAATGGGGAGCAATGTTGATTGTTCTCCCTTAAGTGAGAGTCCTGAGAGCAAGAATTTTATTCCATTTCCATTCTAGTAAAACTAATTGGTCTAAGTGACACACTGCTCAAGCTAACTTCAGACACTGTAAAGGGGCAGAAGAGAGTACCAAGAGTGTCTAAGCTGACAGGGCATTTTAACTCCTGGAGGACTTTCTAGAACTTGCATCAAAGAAAGTAAAGAACTTAAAGCTGTGAGCAGCTGCTGATAGGTTTGAAATTGCTCCTGGCATTGAGGTAACAGGACTGAAATGCTCACATAAGTAGCACATACGGTAGCATTTACTCACAGGAAGTTAAGCTATAAAGGACTTTTTTTCCTAAAAAAGGACCAAAACCTTACCACCCAATCCACTAGACTGAACAGGTAGTACATCACAAACACTGTACCTGCCTGGGACATAACTGATTTTGTTGTTGTTGTTGTTGTGGTCAGCTTGCCAGGCTCAAAATTCTGAGTTTTGGAAGTTGCCTAGGTGAATTCACTAATGCAAGTATCCCCTAAGTCTTCCCAGCTAACACTAGGCATTCTGTGTGGATGTTCCTGCTTTCACTCTGGCTTCATTACAGGGGGTTTGTGGAAGAAGCCTGGGCAGGGAGACTGGTTTCACCACAGTGTAGTTGTGTTGTTCACATAGGATACTGAACATCTTCTTGTTCAGAATAAACTTAAGATTTGGTTAAAAATATTGTTTCCTTGAAATACCAAGTCAAGAAAGATTCAGTCCTGTATGGATTTTTTCCACTTAAAATGATACTCTATTACTATGTTGTCCAATAAACACCTGTAACTGTATTGCCTCCAAAAACATCAGAATCTGCCCAATAAATGCATCATGTTTATTTTTCTTTTAAACCTTGCTTTGTAAGGTAAACTGATCTATAAGAAATAAGGTTAACAAAGTCTAACTTCCTTCAACTTGGTATTCTTTGTCCTCTTCACGTTAAAAAGACCACTTGGGGAATAAACAGTCCAGGATTTATTTACAGCTGGGCAAGTATATACATGCTGCACAAGCACAGTGATTGACTTCTGCTCACCTTTTGCTCCAGGGCTGTACTACTGTCTAATCCCACCACCCTTCTGCTTGTTTCCACAAACTTGTAGTAACAATTTCCTGATATCTATGTCCCACTGTGAAGTACTACTGTAAATGCAGGCTCAGAAGGTGGTGGCAGGTAGCTGCTAGTCTAATAATCTGCATGGCACTTAAATTGAGACAGTGCTACCTGGTTCATGGAGAGCTCCTCAGTTACTCAGTTACAGAGGTTTATTTTAAAATTATTTCCATTAGAAGCTAATTTTTAAGCTAAAACAATCAGGAAATCTTTTAAAAACTGCATTTCTGCTACTTTTTCTATATAATCCCCTTATATGAATACAGTTGTACGCACACAGAGAAAATGTTTTTTAACCATTTCCAATAACTGTATTAAAACTGTCTATTCTATCTATTGGCCAAAAGAAAGCAAGCATTGGAAAATTCATAAAGGCTTGTAGAATTACACAGTTGGGATGGGTACTTACTGTCTCAGTTTATGTGAATTGGCTCCACATGATCCGTTTAAACCACAAAATGTCTAGACATCTGATACTACACATTTTGCTACTTCTTCCTGTGAAATTTTTCAGGCTATGACACTAAAGAATACACTGAAATGAATCTGAAAAAATACTAGAAAGTATTACTATTACCATTTTGCAGGTGGAAGTGACTGCATGTTTATTACTCCTCCATCTACTGGTACCACAACCTGGACATTAGACAGCATACTAGGCACATTCATAGACTCTGGATTGTATTTATAATCCACTCTCACATCAGTAGTGCTAGCATCACATTTCCAGTAAGTTGCAAGATTCAAGGGAGTGGACTGTATGCCATTTGAAGATACCTGTAAAAGGACAAACCATTGAAAACAACTTGATTAAAATATCCACCTTTTGGGCAGAATTAGGGGATGATGGTAACTAATAATTCTCAGTGCTGACAAAATATCAAGAGAACAATTGACCCCTGAGACCTTAATCACAGAATTCAGAAGACTGCTGCCTAGAGGAATTCCTGTTATTTTAATTTTAAATTAAAATACTTGAAGAATAAACTCCCTCTGGCCTATGAGGCTCCTTCTTGCTCTTTTATAACCTTTTGTAAGCTTTGTTTTTGTTGTATTCTGCCTTACGCAAGACGCACACTTGTAGCAAAATGACTTCATCCTTAGCAGTTGTGTGCCATGCCAATTCAGCTGCCCAACCAGCCAGCAGCAGAGAACACCACTTGTCATTATGGGACAGGCAGCCAGCAGAACAGTTCCTACCTCTTCAAAGCATTGTTTTCCTGCTGCAGGAGGGTTGAATGCTGCTTCTGTAGCTGAGCTCATTCTACTGCACTGATGCATCTCAGCCACCTTCTCAATCTACTTGAGGAACCTCCTGTGTCTTGGTGCACACTCTTGCCTTTCTTTGTCAGCCCAAAACCTTTTTTTGTCTGTCTGGGCTTTAATGTGCCAATGCCTCATTTTTACAGAAGAATACACAGTACTCATTTCAGCAAACCAAATGTTTTTTTCCCTCCATCTTTCTCATTAAATCTGTGTGCCTAACATGCTTTTTGCAGGTTCAGTATGCCAAGATTTTAAACCATACTGGGCAGATGTGGAAACTACAGGTATGAACAGCTAGACTGACAAGTAATTTTCAGGGTTTTTTTGTGTGTAGACAGTTGTCGCAGATGTTCAGACATTTCAACGCAGGCCTAGAAAATTGCTGTTCTCCCTTTGAGGTGAGTCTGTCTTGAATATTCACGAAGACTTTTTATTAACAGCCAGAACATCATCTCACTGATTTACAGAACGGCTGAAGTTGACAGAGACCTCCTGGAGGCTGTCTGGTCCAACCCTCCAGCTCATGCAGGGCCACCTCTAGCAAGCTGCCTAAGCTCCAGACAACTTCTAAACATTTCCAAAAATAGAGACTCCACCACCCCTCTAGGCAACCTGTCCCCAGTGCTCAGCCACTGTCATAGGAAAAAAGTGTTTCTGGCTGTTCAGAGGGAATCTCCTGTGATTCAGCGTGTGTCCATTGCCTCTGATTCTGTCACTGGGCACCACTGAAAACAGCCTGGCTCTGTCCTCTCTGTGCCCTCTCTCAGGTATTTATATGTATTGATGAGATTTCCCTGAACTTTCCCTTTTCCAGGCTCAGGAGTCCTGTCTCTCAGCCTTTCTTCATGGGACAGATACTCCAGTCCCACCATCATCTTCGTGGCCCTTTGCTGATCTCTTTCCAGTCTCACTTGCAATGAACAACCCAGAACTGAACACAGCACTCCAGGTGTGGTGTCACCAGTGTTGAGGGGAAGGATCTACTTTGCCTAATGCAGCTCAGGAGACCATCTGTTGCCTTTGCAGCAAGAGCAGCGAGTTGTTTGGCTCATGCTCAACATGGTAACCCATGGGACCCTCAGGTCCTTTTCTGCCAAGCTGATTTCCAGCTGGTGACTCCCCATGTGCACTTCTTGTTGAACTTCATGAGGTTTCTCTCAGCCCATTTCTGCAGCCTGTTGAGCTCCCTTGGGAGGGCAAAATGACCCTCTGGTTTATCCAGAGGGCCATCCCCATTTGTTATCATCAGCAAACTTGCCAAGGGTACACTCTGTCCCATCATTCAGGTCATTAATGAAGCTATTAAACTGTAAAATCAATATGTCCCCTGGGGGTCAGTTCACCTCAGTGTCTGCTCATCCAGCCAGTTCTTCACCAGCTTCTCTACACGGATTCTGTGGTAGATGGTGTTGAAAGGCCTCATGAAGTCTGAGCAGACAGCGTCTACTGCTCTGCCCTCATCCACAGGGGAAATCATGTCATCATAGAAGTTTGTCAGCTTGGTCAAGCATGACTTCCCCTCAGTAAATCCATTCTGACTACTCCCATTTTATTACACTGTGAGAAATTAGAATGTCATGCATTCTCAGAGAGAACCATAAAATGGTTTGCGTTGGGAGGGACCTTAAAGATCATATAGTTCCAACCCACCCTCAATATGGGCACAGACAACTTTCACTAGACCAGGTTGCTCACAGTCCTACTCAGTCTGGCCTTGAACACCGCCAGGGATAGATGGGGCATCCACAAATTCTCTGGGCAACCTGTGCCAGTGACTCACTACTCTCTGAGTCCAGAATTTTTTCTTAATATCTAATCTAAACCTACTCTCTTTCAACTGCAAGCCATAACCATGCATTAAAACTCATCACCTACAGCATCCAAAACTTAGGCAATTGCAAAATCAAAGACAGTACAAGTACTAACTACAGGAAGTCCCTACCAAATCTCTTAAAGGAGAATTTGACTTTGCTGACAAATACCAAAAAAGAAGCAGTGTTTGAAGCTTGCTTGTGGAATTGGGCTGATGCATTAGCAAGCTGAAACAAGCCCTGTATCTTAGGGAATAACATGAAGCATAGCAGGAATGTGCTAAGCCTGGGCAGTGTCTATGCACTGTAAGTAGAGACATACCCAGAATTGGTACAGATGAGGGATGACAGTTCATCTCCATGTTGGCAGACAAAGAATAATTCTTTTAATTTCTGGCTAGACATCAGATCTGCCAGAATTCCTTAAAAATTCAAAAAGGAAAAAAGTGTTTACCTGATACTTTAAAACATCCACATTGTAATAGGATGCAGATGGATTCTGCTCTGACAATTTCTTGAGGTAGACAGTTACAGCTTGCATGTTCATCCAAAAATCCTTAGTACTGGAGTCACTTTGTGACTGATCACTACAAAAAAAGATCACTTTTTAGGAGTGAAATATTACACCACTCATACAAGAATACTAGACGTTTTAACCTTTTTTTTCAAAATATGCTTTTTCAGTATAATTCACTTTGTCAGATACAGCTCTGCTAACTTCTCAGTTATAAACTGTCATGTCAAACAGTGATTAAACTTAATTTTGTGTGAATCATTCATTACTTTAAGTATGGACTAACAAAATGAAATTAAGTACAAAAGAGTACGTGCACATGGTTTGATTAATTATTTTAGTAATTTAAAAAATACAGCATTAAAAACCATTTAACTTAGTGTTCAAATAATTTCTCCAATAAATGAAATAGAAACTGCTCAGCTGAAATGGATTTCTGCTAAAAAATTCCAGCTTTTCTATTTTTTAAAAAAATAGTATCTCCAAGTGAAATTTCAACAATTATCCTACTCAATCAGCAACAAATTTTTCTTACAAATTCTTCCAAGCATACTGCTACACATCTGAGAGACAGTTACGTAAACAATCTGATTAGTGTAATGAGTCAGCTTTAAAATGCACTAGTAGATGGCAAATGAGAGTACATGAATCTCCTACTACTTGTTTTCCATTTAAACCTACTGTTTCATCATTTAGTTTTACCAATACTATTACTGTATAAAGAAATGATTTATAAAATGCATATAAAAACATAGACACATTTACCAATTATTTTTATGGCTCCTGTTATACTCAGCACAAGTTTTAAGTCCAATAATCAATGAGATTTTTAATAGTGACAGTGGAGAGAACTAAGCTGAACAAGATTAATTCAGAAAATTAAATTATATGTAATTAAATCAACCAGACAGCAAAGAATTCTGATTTACATACAGAACAACTCATACTTTACAAATTATGTAGTTTACAATCACATAAAAAAAATACAAAACCTGTATACAAGTTGTGCATTTGGAAGAATCTGCTCTAGTTTGCTTGTGTTTTTCACCCTGAAGCAGAGGACAGCAGGAGATGGGTTGCTGGTGAAGACCTTAATAATCCCGCTTGGGAATGATATTGTCATATCACCAGTAATTTTCACAATACATCTAGAAGAGAATAAAAAGATCAGCTTTATTGCAACTCATTAGCTGCCTAGTTATAATACTAATTTTAAAGCAACCACTGTATTTTCACAATCTGAATTAAAACCAGAAAATCAATCTCAAATGAAGGTAATGTGACTATGTACTGTCACTTTCAACTTGGAAGTAAGATGAAATAAGAAAGCAATAGCTTTAAAAGCATACAGTAGTCTTGGATATTTTTCAGGCTTTGAAAACATGGCACAGCTATGCCTAGGCAAGGCCTAAGTAGCATAGCAATGGATGTGACAGGGAATGATGTGCTTTCAGCTGCACAAAATTACATGTAACACCTACCAGACAATAATAAAAATCCTTGTCATTCTAAGTGCTCTCACTGAACACATTTTTGTAAAGCAGGTATATCTGAGCTCCTGGCAGGATGCAGGCCATTACAGAGCAATAAGCCACTGCTGTCATTTATACCCGGAGAAAAAAACCCCTTTGAATTCCCCTTCTAATGCAAACTCATTCCCCCCCACAGTATGAAACACAGACCCAGTGTCTTTTCTTATTGTAACTCATTACATTTAATACAATTCACTATTTAACTAACTTTGTGGGATCTGCTCCTTTAAAGTAGGCGTTAACAGATTCAGTAAGGGCTACTGCAACAGGCAAGGTGTCCTGGTTTCCAAGGCTGACGGGGCTGGGACCACGTGAAACACCTAGAATACATACAGTGCATAGATTTAATTTTCAAAAAGCTTAGTAGATTTCAGAATGGTTGACTACATCTGTAATTTTCACAAGAGTTTACACCAAGATCACAGTACCATATGAGGTAATACTTGAAAAGTGTGTAGAAATACATAAACATAGCACAGTACAATCCTACCAAAATGCTGCTTAGCAGCCTAAGAACACAGACCTATCGGTATGACATTATGTAAACAGACACAAGGAAATGCATGAGACAGCAGAACGCTGCATTAAAATGGCTACTGCTGGGGGCGAAGTCAACAGACCCAAGGCAAATTGACTGGAATGCTTTAAAAAAAAATCCCTACTGTATGCTTTTTGTATGGAAAAATGTATGATAAAATGGTCACAGAAATACAAAGAATTCACTTACAGTAAAACTGAACTTAAATGCAAACTCATCAATATTACTCCACATAAGTGAACTGTTGAACATTCTTTTAACTTTTTCAGACAACAGACATTGCAATTCCCAAGCAGAAATTGTTGGAGAAGTCTTCACCTGTTGCTTGTGCCAACACAACACAATTCCAATATGGAGCTATAAAAATCAACTAAGACCTCATGCTAAGGCTTTCTGAAATGTGCATATTCAGTTGATGAAACAAGTTGCCATGGGATTTCATTTTTCACAATTTTTCTACATATGTATGGAATATAAAAGATAATACTGGAAGTTTCTTCTTTTTTTTTAGTGCAGCAGTGTAGTAGATAGCATCTTACTATGTTTTTTTGTACCATGCAGAAATGGTCTGTATCACATAGTATTATCTATCACAAAAGAGGCACAGTCTTCATCTTTTCATAAGCAAATTGAAAAATTTATCTTTTATACTGTAAAGCAGAGACAAAATGGTTGTGTATAATATTGCTCATGGCAAATTAAACCTATTTACTCTAAGTGGCTGTCCTTTCTGAGCTCTTTCAGAAGGAAAAAGGAAGTTGGGGCCTTGTTCTTCACACAGCACCTAATACCTCATATTAGACCTTAAATGAAGAGATAAGTGAATGAAGTAGTGACAGAGCAAAAGACAAGAGCTGGTCTAATTCTGTTACCTCATCCTCACTCTCCATTACAATTTCTCGCATAAGGTAGTAAAATGTTCAGAATGCTTCTCAGTACCATGAAAAACATTTGTGCAACACTTAGGCTTCCTTAGTTCCAAAAGATCTAGTCACAAGTGTTGAAAACCAAAAATTCTTAAATGAACTAATTATGATGATTCTGGCTACAAACCACTGATTTATTAATTTTTTTCAATATTAACAGTAGGTTGTTTTCTTTATTCTTTCAGACAATAAATAGATCATGATTCCAAAGTTTTTTCTCTCCCTGAAAACTACCAAGAAAAGCTGTGATTCTCAATAGTCTCAGGATTCCAGAAATCATTATTTCAACAGGCAAATGTGCAATAAAATAATGAGTTATCAATTACTAGAAATTCTGTTTGGTGAAATACTGAACTCCAGAATTATTCTTCACTAAAGCCAAAGTGTACACTCAATGAATGTGGCACAACAGTTGCTGAGCTGTTTTAATGTCTTTTTCTGCCAATTCACTAAGGAACAATAAACAGCTTTAGAGCAGATTAGGATTACCTTATATACAGGTGCATAAATTATTTTAAAATCTTTTATTAAGGCCTTTAAGCCGTTTAAGCCATTAAGGTCTTACGTACATTTTTATAGCAATATTTGAAAAATTATGCAGAGTAATGCAAATATATTCATTATATTCCTGTTGGTAAAAGACAAATACGTTTTTCTTGACTGAAGAGTGAAATTTATTAGAAATAATAACACTATTTTTACTTTATTTTAGGGAACACCACAGCAAATATATATTTTTTTTTTTTTTTTTTCTTTGAGACCTATTTGGGGAACTAAAAATGAGATCCCTTCTCTCTTGTTTGCTCTGCTCCCACTGTTCATCACCCTTTGACTCAAAAATCTATGCATTCTCCTAGAAACCAATAAACCTGAAAAAAAAAAAATTACTGTATGTTCAACAAGGCCACATGCTGGATCCTGCCTCTGGGTCATGACAACCCCAGGCAGCGCCACAGGCTGGGGCAGAGTGGCTGCAAAGCTGCCCACGGGAAAAGGACCTGGGGGTGCTGGTGACAGCAGCTGAACATGAGCCAGGGTGTGCCCACGTGGCCAAGAAGGCCAATGGCATCCTGGCCTGTACCAGCAACAGTGTGGCCAGCAGGGCCAGGACAGGGGTTGTGCCCCCGTACTTGGCATTAGTGAGGCCACACCTCGAGTGCTGTGTCTAGTTTTGGGCCCCTCAATTCAGGGAAGACACTGAGGTGCTGGAGCATGTCCAGAGAAGGGCAATGGAGCAAGGGAAGGGTCTGGAGAGTAAGTCATATAAGAAACAGCTGAAGGAGCTCAGGACACAGCCTGGAGAAAAGGAAGCTCGGGGGGGGCCTTATCACACTCTACAACTACCTGAAAGGAGGCTGTAGCAAGGTAGGGGACAGTCTCTTATCTCAGGGAATAAGCAACAGGAAAAGAGGAGATGTCCTCAAGCTGTGCCAGGGGAGATTCAGGTTGGACAATAGGAAGAATTTCTTCACTTAGAATAGGCTGCCCAGGGAGGTGGTGGAGTCACCATCCCTGGAGGTGTTCAAGAAATGACTGGACTGCTTAGTGCTATGGTTTAGTTGACAAGGGGGTGATCAGTCAATGGCTGGACTTGACGATCTTGGTGGACTTTTCCCAACCTTCATGATTCTGTCATTCTATCATATGAACCAAAGATAACTGCTTACCCTGAAACTGAAAGTCATAGTTTGGTTGCCTTGCTGCTGAAGGTACAATTCAATGCAGCAACATTAAGCTTCAGTGCTTTCTATATCTGCTGTGAGGTCTCAGATGGAAGGGACATAATAGAGCTGCATTGTGGAAACTGACAACTGCTCTGAAAGTTTCACAGAGCTCGACTTGGACACAATCTCTTTGTACCCATGAGAATTTTAGCATCAACAGAAGCAAGAAATCAAAATATCAGATGAAAGAATGCACAGCTGCTCGAGGGAGCTGTTTGTTGCTTTAGATTGTTTTAGATGGGTGCTAGTTTCAAGCAACCAGTAGTTTTGTGGAGTGTTAACTTAGAATCCAATAGAGATACAGCACGAGTGCCGGGACACTGTATAAAAGGGGGCTTTTAAGAAATAAAGGGAGCATTTGCATTTGCCCTGGCCTGGAGTTGTTACTTTGTGTCGAGACCGCCTCAGACATCTGCTTTCAGAGCAGTTTTTGGTTTCCAGACTGCATGAAGGTGTCCTCACTTCATCTCAGGCTGCAGCCCAGATCAAGGCTCCAGTTCTAGCACCTTTGGGAGTGATGGCAAAGCTGGCTTAAATGCCCTGCCACCTGCCTCAGCCTGACCACCATTACCAGCTCCTGAGCTGTGCTGACACAGGAGCTAGTGACATAACCATGCAAATTGTTGCACTGACACACACAAGGTGCAGACCAAAACTGCAGAACAAAAGACTGCATCATTGGTCATAAAAAGGGCAGATGAATAAAGCTAATAAGGCTGATCAAATGGTTCTAGTTCAGTTTACGAACAAAGATCCAGACAATTTTAATATTGGCTAAACAGCCATCATGAAAATAAAATTTATTTTAAAAGGTACTACCTTTTACTACTACTGTGTCTGTCTTCTAAGATTTGTATTATATGTATTAAATTTAGAAATATTTTTACCTACTTGTGTTAGGAGAAAAAGAATTATCAAAGTAAAAATATATTTACTTCACTTGAAAGAAAGTCTTAATGACAAACTGAAGAAGCAAGGCCAAGTTTCAGCTTGTTTATGGAGCAGGAAAGTGGATAGACAGAAGATAACATTACACAAAAGTGGTTATATCAAGTTTCGGTGATTTCAGCAAAATACTACTTGTTATGTAGTTAAGATTCCAAGAAACTTATGTGTGAAACTTGTATGTGCCAGATACCAGAAATATCTGGAGAAACTTGTTTCAAAAGAAATACAATTTTATTAGATATCAAATATTAGGATGATTAGTTAAGACATAAATGTGCTTTGAGTACAATACCTGGTGGTGTCTCACAAAGCTTTTCAATTGTAGGAAGATTTCGAATCAAAAGATCATCGTCTATTACATTTAAATGAAACAAAACATTGCAAGAAAACAAAATATTTCAAGCAAAAATAGATGTTAAAAATTAATATTTAAAAATACTTTGCGAATTAAATTAAGGCTAAAGCATAAAAGAAGTACTCAGTTATGCATGCCTTAAAGTTCACTTGGAAAAAGATAATTATAGAGTCAATTCTCCATTATTCAGAACAAATGGGGTAAGGGGAACCCTGGATTGTGTAAATATCAAAAGAATACAGAATGTATTGCAGACTATATCCTCATGCCCCAAAGTATTTCAGCTTTGTGCACTGCCCTTCCCATTTTCTCAAGACTATTTAATTCATACAGTCAGTGCAGATGGAACTGGCCTTATTTATTTTTCCTAGGCCGCAATAATAACCACATCAAACCTCAGTGTCAGCACACACCTCCTTACCTCCTGCCTCACCTCATGATTTCACTCTGCCACTGTTTCCAATAACATAGACACATATCCCCAGAGCTGGGGATATTGATGCTCTTGCCACCAATTTTTGCTTCCTCGACACCAGAGCTGAGACCTGAGGATGTCAGCCTGGATACACTCTGGCAACCAAAATATCAGTTGGGTTTCTGTGATGCTTCTCAGCATTTGTGAAACTGGTGGACATTGAACTGTAAGAGCTAAGGTTGGGCAAAACTCAGTAGCTTTGCACAGGGTGGAAACAACTCCACTGCGGAACTCCCACTAGGTGCTGCAGAGATGCTCTTCTGAGCTGCTCAGCCTGAGTGAGGAATCCTTGGCATCAATAACATTTGCAGATAACTGAATGATAACTTGACAACTTGATTTAACTTGTGACTAAAGGTGTAACAGTGTTCAGGAATTAAACAGTTCAATTCTGCTAAATAAACAAGTTAAAACATCTTAAGCCCTGCCCTCCCTAAACTAACAAAAAACCCCAACTAATTAAAAAAACTCCAACGTCTCCTTTTGATTTGTTATAATCAAATATCAAAACTGAAGGACCTTCCTTTAAAAACAAGAAAAACTTTCTGAAATTAGTGGCAACACATGAAGACTAATTTGCTTTTCATTTTTATCTTTCTTGTTTAACAGTTTGTTTTGCCTTTACTGAACATCCACTTAGTTTACATTCTTAACTAACTTGAAGAAAAAAATGCATTCGATTTATTTTTTGGAAACTGCAATTATGGTACAACAAACAAAATTAAAAGAACATAAAAACT
The DNA here is from genome assembly GCA_013397775.1 of Eulacestoma nigropectus. Lineage (NCBI taxonomy): Eukaryota > Metazoa > Chordata > Aves > Passeriformes > Eulacestoma > Eulacestoma nigropectus. The sequence continues at coordinate 44,747 of VZTE01005528.1, forward strand.
CAATTTTGTGAACAATTGTATTCATTCAAATTTTTAGTATCCCTAAGTATTTCTGCACCTATACAGTAACATCTTCTGAATAAATATATGGTAACATATTGTACTTGATGGATATACAAGCATACCAAATAAGAATTCATGGAATGTTAATTGTGAATAATATTTCCCTAAAGAACATGCCATAATTGCATCTATGGTCTAATCTAGTTTAATCTGCTTTCCTGTGTCTCAGTGTCATTCAGAAGCAGATATTGCAAAGGAGGCTTGAAGTACCTGGACTCACATATGAAACAAATAACTCCAACAAATGGTTCTTTTAACAGGTGCACCCTGGTGGCTGAGTTATCCTATTCCTAAAGTAAGATGACATGATTAATTAAACTTACCAACTGTAGGTGTGTTTGCTGCACTGAGGGAAGCAGAAGAGGATATAGAGGAAATGCTCTCTGCACGTGCCAAAGGAGCTGCTGGAGGTGGACTTGAGTTAGAGGTCAATGGAGGGCTAAATGGCCTAGGCTGAACAAAAGAGATTACAAGAATATAACACAAAGTGGTTTTAAAGAGATGCAAAAAAACCTTTGTAAATAGAAAAGTTCTTATTTCATGCCCTAATCAATTTCATAATGTTTCTCAACATAATTTCTTTAATGTTTTATTTACCCTAGTTTTTAGTGTAAAACAGAGAAACCGCATTGCCCATTGGAGTAAATTCCATTATTTCATAGATTATAATTTTTTTTGACAGAGTAGCCAAGTCTAATATATTTGATTATGCAGCAGCCTGTCAATAATAACAGTAATAATAAAACACAGTATCAGAAACTAAGACTACAGCCCTGTAGTATGTGTGGCAAACATGGATTTAGAGAGCTAAAGCAGAGCTGCTAATGAATTGGAAGTGAGAGCAGCACAGGGCACTAAAATAGTTGTGAGTGGAGTGTAGGAGTGAGAGAGGAACAGGCTGTAGGACCAGGGTTTTTTCAGCCCAGACAACAGAAGCCTAAGAAGGGATTTATTAGCAGTCTCTTACTAGGTAAAAAGGGGCACACAAAGAAGTCAGTCAGGCTCTTTTAAGAGTTGCAAGAGGTACAGTGAAGAAATTTCAGCTGGACTTAGGGGAAAAATTCCTTCTTGCAACCTTGCGGTAAAATCCTGAGGCAGGCTGCCAGACTGGCAGATTGTAAAATCTCTCACTCTGGAGATTTTCAAAACTCACATGTGCCCAAGCAACCTGATACAATTTTGAAGTCAGCCGTTTTTTGAGCAAGTTGGCCTAGAGAACTTAAAAGTCTCTTCCATGGTAAATCTCTGGATGGTTTTAGGATACACTTAACTGTTGAGGTATTTAACTAGTGATCATACTGGGATTAACGTATCTGAAATGTACTGAAACCCCTGAAGCATCATTTTGGCAGGATAACTGTAGAATCCCAGAAGAAAAGGGGCTAATGTGTATGTCTGAAACACTGATAGCTAGATGGCTGTGGAGCCAATCAAGGATTGCTGGTAATAACAAAGACTGTTGATAATGATCAAGGACTGTTGATAATTATCAAGGACTGTTGGTAGTAACCAAGGATTGTTGGTACTAATAGACAAGGCTGGTAATAACCAAAAATTGTTGTTAATAACCAAGGACTGTTGGTACTAACAGATGAGGTATGCTGGTAATAACCAAGGGTTGTTGGTAATAACAAACTGAGAAATAACAAGATGTGGCTGGAGAAGGGGCTATGCAGGGGTAGGCAGCACTTTTCGAGGACAAACACCCTGTTCTGGCTCCTGCAGATAAACACAAGTACAGGTATAGCTCAAGAGCAGGAATGAGACAGAGAAGTGAGCATGGACTGTAGGGGGGGATCAAGACCATCCAAGACCCCCAAAGCCCTCTGGCCCAGTTCCAGAAGGCTCTGAAAGAATAAACTGTGCATGATAACTGATTTGCATAGAAAGCGAGAAACTTAGCTCCAGGGTAGGGAAAACCTGTCTATAAAAAGGTAACCCCACCAAGCCAGGGTGATACCCCCGGAACACCGCATAAGCTAAACCGACACTGGAACCAGGATTGGTGACCTCTTATCCCTTTCTCTCTCTCTCTTCCTGTTTAATTAATATGTTCCTTTGTCTCTTCCTTTTTTATTCTACCTTTTTATCCAGAACCCACTGTCATGTGCATATATTGCAGGCCAGGAACTAACATACCAATTTCCATGCCAAGTGCATAATTGAATTGTTGTGATATGGAACAATGCAGGGTCCTCAGGCAGGTGCAAAGGAGAGCCCTTTATTGCAAAAACCCGGCCTTTACAAGCACCTAGCTGGTTATCACTTTATATAGCTTTAAGGCACAACAAACATAATTCAACCAACCACCATACACCACAATGTGAGCATGTGATAGTCACACAGTATGTTTTTCTGCCCCTAATTCAGCTATGTCTCTTTCCCAGTCCTTTTCTACTTGGCCGAAGTAACAGGCCTGAGCCATGATTTTACAAAGGCAACAAGGCCTTCATTTTACAAGGTTTTACTTATGTGCAACATTTAATAATAAAGCTTTGTGAGTTTTGTGGACCCTCTGACTTTAGTCATTCCTTTCAACCACTAGCATTTGTGAATGTTGGGTGTTTCCTTCCCCCTAAGGGCGAGATATCACAGTAACTTTTTTTTTCCTGTTCTATTGCTCTTGTTGGCTTTGATAGAGACTACGAGAATTGTAAAAAGAGTTGACATATAACGAAGACAACTGACAACCTTCTACCTACATCCAGATAATAGTCAATTTTTAAGCAACAGTATAAAATGAATATGGCTTTGTTCAGGATCATACTTTATAGCAGAACAGTACCAGATAAATTCTTCTATTTAATTATGATGACATGAAGAACAGATTCCTTGGGCTAACAGCAATTACTACAATTCTGTGTTGGAAAGAGAAAAGAATTTCAAAATGAACTCTGTTCTGATCCTACAGAAAAGCAAACAGCTTGAAAATGTTTTGCCAGTTTTGCCAAAGCATAAGATGAGAATTTTGTTTATAACAAGAATATAGTGAAAATGTCTTGTTACTTTGAAAGACAATAAGAGGATTTTACCACAGGAACATTTTTCCAAGTCAGTAAGTCAAGTGAAACCTGAAGAATACTAATATTTACAGAGGAAATTAAGCATGGCCAAGTCTGATAGACTGTTTGGGTATTTGCATTCTTTACCACATTCCTTATCGGCAGGTGAACCCGCACTGCAGGCACATGCAGGCAGGGTGCAACCTTTCAATATCCCCATGGGCAACTGCTGTGACCTACCACCTCCCTTCTCCACAAACCAGCAAGGGAGGCAGAAGTCACAACAGTGCTGCTTCTGCCAATATATAACTGAAAAAACCCCACTCATTTCCCAAAGATTTGGTGATATCCCTAAATCAAAGGAGGTTTGTTAATAACTTCACTAGTATTTCACATTTAGAAAACTTCAATCTTATGGATGCACCATCTTTCATTTTCAAATTACTGATTTGCTCAATTTAAAACACTCAGCTGATGCAAAAATTATGGTTTGTACCTTTGTACTTGTGTTAATAACTACTTGTTGTAATAAGATTGTTATCATAAACTATTACCATGCCTATTTGGCAATGTTGAAAATCTGCTTATGTGATTCCTTGAACATAGGCTGGAAAGTAACTCCACTGTAACAGTGTAAATGAATGGTGTATGTGAAATCAAGTCAAAATGGCAAATAAAAAAAATAATAATCAATACATACTATTTCATTAATCCCACTAAGTTTCCCAGTAGACAGCTTTGGTCTTGAAGCAGGCCTTGGAGGGGGTACAATGGTGCCCACAGAAAGAGGAGTGGTGGGCCTCGCTGAAAGAAAGAAAATTTAAGAAAATAAATATTAGAAAGATCACACTGAACCTAAGTATTTATTTACTTGAGTAGAACATCTGGAAGTGATGTTTCTACTAGAAGTTCCTATTTTACAAGTGCCATATTTCAAGAGTTACCACAAATCATAAGTGCTTTTAAACCAGTGCCATGTGATAACCTGAAAAGTGACTCTAAAAATAGCATCATGGGCTTTCTCATTGCTCTCAAGTGATTTTATACCAACCACTCTCAGAAGCTTGTACGCAAAAAGAATTGTTTTTGCAAATGCAATTACTTAATCTTCGTGATCTCATTGCTGTCTGACATCCCAAAAAATACATTCCCATTTCTAGAAAAGCAACACTGCATAGTTAAGAGAAAGCAATGCCTTTAAATGAATAATTTGAATTTTCTTAATATTTCAAGCTGAATATTTACTTCACTGTCCCAACTGGTATTAAAAAGCAATTTAGTACATTCTAAGTAAGAATACGAGTTAATTTTAACGTCAGTTGAGAAATAATAACAAAAAGAAAAATGAGTCCAAAGCTTGCTTTTTGGAGTCAGTTATTAGCAAAGAGCAGTACAGAATGCATGCTTGGCATACCCTTATTTGTATGAGCACAAGAAGACACTAAACTATAGTCCAGTAGTGCTGAAGATGATGCAGAAGATATTTCAGCAGCAGTGCCAGTTTCTTCAATGAATAATTGTTCATGGCATATAGAGTTATTGAAAAGGTCACTTTGATCCTCAGAAGCACAGCTGTTGGAAGAATTCCCAAGCAAAGCAGAAGAGGCAAGGCAGGCATTTTCAGTTTTAAAATGCAATCTTTGGGGCTCCTTCTTGTCTGTGCTTGTGTGTCTAATTGTAAGAAGTTCATCAGCAAAGGAAATCCACTGACTCTGAGACCGTGAAAAACAGGATAAAGTACTGGTACTCCCTGATGGCGCTGCTGTAACACCAGATTTGCACAAAGTGCTAATGTTAAAGTCTGGTGAGGATGGGCTTGTAGACCCAGAATCTGTCTGGTGTCCAAGCAAAGACTGAGATACTCTACACCCAGGCAAATCAGTGGTAGATGAGGAGGAGCTCCTATTGTGCTCTGTTAGGGTAGCTGAAGAAAAAGGGAAGAATTGAAACTAGGACTGACAATGAAAAGATTAAAATTTCAATATTCAAAAAAGTATTCAGTATCTACTGCACAAGGATTATTAGCCAGCATGAAAAATAACTGCTCTACTAAGCTAACCCCCCCCCACTTACAAATAAAAGAAAGAAAAAAGCCAGTAACATATCATATGTACTTCATTCATGCTGCCAACCACCTCACTTTCCATTTTTTAGTACACAAAAAAATAATTTATTGTGTATCTCTCCACTTAAGGCTCTACTTCTCACAGCCTTCCGATTTCTCTGACTTCCTACCTGTTGTGATTTCATTTTCTCTCATCTTTGTCTTTTCCTTCTTGCATCCTACTCCATTTTTAGTTCCTCTCCACAGCTTTCTGCTTTTAATTTCCTTCAAAGGTATTTAATCAAACCTATCCCATTCCTTCCAAAGGCTTTGATCCTCTTAGTCCTAACATTTGTAATAGGAAGGTCCAACAGATTTGGCTTTCAGGTGAATGAATGAATGAAGACAATGCAGTCACAAGATCCGGTCTGATATTTATTCTGTCTATATCAACCTGTGTCTAGTGAGTAACAATATGGATGAGGCATCATCCACCTCAGTTTTCTTTCCTCTCTCATCCTATAGTCTTCAGACTGCTGAAAAAAGGAGTTTCCACAAATATTCCCTGCACTTGCTGTTGCCAGTTGCTCTAGATGACAATAGAAGCAGAAAATGCAAGGTTAGTCAGTTCTCAACATCTTGCAGACTGGCAGAGCTAGAAGCAACAGCAGTGACAACCAAAATCAAAAAAAGAGAGAAACATGTTTAAAAGTTCAGATCAAAAGTACAGTCATCCTCTCTACAGTGGTCCTTTTGCCATAAACAAATACATTCTCTAAGTCCACCTAGACATTAAGAATTTTAACACAGTTTTCCCTTTCTAGCAGATATTTTAACTATCATTCAAAGGCTTTAGAATACTGCTACAAATCCTATTGAAATACTGCTACAAATCCTATTGAAAAACAATGTGGAGATGTTACGAACTAATTTAAAAGTACATATGGATGAAAATAAGGAAGATAACTAAATAGAAGCATTTTTACAGTATTAAGAACTAGCTAAAAAATGTCTGTTGTGTTTGCTCAAGATAACAAAGTTAGCTTAAACTTCTAATAAAGCAAGATTATTCATGGAGGACCAAAGATTACTTCTGTGCTGCATAAACCACTGTCTGCTCAAACACCAAGGTAGTTTAAGTGTTCAATCATTAACACAGTTATAAAAAAATAGTTAAACAAATGTTTAAACAGTAAGGGACATATGCTGTATTCCACACAACTAATGTATGTAATTTAAGTTTTGGATTGAGATTTTCAAAAACTTTAAGTACCAGCTTATTACAAACCTTCAAGTTGAAGATAAAACATTGATTTCAAGGAAAATACAATCAGATCACTCAAGTATTTTTTAAAAAAACTTTAGAACTAACTTGCAAGTTAGCAAGCATTAGAACTCAGTTTAAACAACGATATGGCCTACATTGATCCAATTGTTTTTTTGCCCCAAATGTCTTAAAAATTTGTTATACTTTGGAATACTTACTTTATATTTAACTCCACAGATTATTTCACAAATGAAAATATTTTAGTTAACACCTAGAACAACAATCCTTGAAATAATTATTTATCAGATAATGTTTGCCAAGGCACAGATGTATCTAAACTTGATTTATGCCCACAAGACCCTCTATTGCAACAATTGCAATGAACTGCAGGGCTCTGTGTATAAGCCTCATGGGTATGAGGACTAGTGTAGATGACTTCCTGCCAGATACAGCTACAGAGGATATTATGGATCTCTGTAATTATTCATCAACCAGAGACTACTTTCTCCACAGTTCTGCTGCCAGGAGTAACTGTATGAAGATTTCCTAATGTGCTTTCACTTCCCATACAGGCACAGCAATAACACACAAATACAACCACCAACACAAGTTAAGTATCCTCTGCCTTTCTCTGCACACCAGACCAAACACCAAAGCCATGAAACAGAATATTTTAAGAAAGCACCATGTCTTTTCAGAATATTCTAGTAATATATCTCTCCCTAGAATTTAATCTTAAATGTGTTACCCCACACATGGTGGATTCACTAGCCAATACTACTGACTGATTATGTAACTCAGGATGAGACAGTTATGATGAATTCTGTAAGCCAGATTTGTTAAAACTATAACCTTTAAGGAACACGAATTTGTAGTGAAAGACTAAGTTCTTCTTAGAATCTGAAGTGTTACAAAGCAATGTTGATTGTTGCTAAAAGAACATTACTAAAGCCAAGAAATAACACAGCTTTTTCAGAATTCTCCTATTGATATATGTAATCTTTCTTACTGTTCTTCAATCTGCATGATCAAGCACAGAAGAAAACTGCTAGAAAGCCATGATCATCAACAAAGAAGCGAGGACTATTTTTGGAATACAAGTACTTCATTTAAAAAAATCAGTGGACATACTTCCTTTCTCAGGTGTGTGGGAGGAGAAAAATGTCTACATCAAGAGAAAATTAAGATGTTGGAGTACAGATACACAGCAGGTAGACTGAAAAGAACCATGGAAGCATCTTTTGCAAAGACTGGGTTTCAGGAAAACCTGCCAGTGTCCTACCAACACTAATACCCTGCAACCCAAAATTCCCATGCAACATATGCTCTCTCCCTCTACTTCCCATACTCCACACACCATCCTTTTCCTTGCAATATCACTGCTTTCAGGATCTCAGCTTAATTCATGTCTCAGTCCTGCCATTTTTATCCACCTCCCCTTGGATTATGCCTTCACATCTCCTAACAGAATCATGATCTCCTACAGGAAAGCAGTTTCTCACAGCAAAGCTCTGCAATGCCTTTGTACTACACAGCCCAATCGACTTTCCTGGAAAGAAGAAATCCATCCCTATTCATTGTGCAAGCTCAGCTTGTCTCACAGTTGCTGCAACAACCTCCATTTAATCTCCCAGTCTCACCAGCTGAAAAAAAAGGATTACATTCTAGATGGTGAGCAATTTTTCAGTAAGTATGAGAAAGTAATAAAAAAAGGCAGGAGCAAGATGGAATTTTCCTAAGGTGTCTAGCACTCCCTCTTCCCTATTGCTCTCTAGCTTGAAAGCCTTATATAATGCATTCTCAGCTGTGTAATACTTCTAAGACAGTATACTACTTTATAAAATTCTATCATTTATGCGTCAAAACACATCCCCTCGCAGTAACTGAAGAAATGACACCAGAACATCCTGAAATATATGGAGAAAACATTTTCTACCATCAAATATTTTACCTGAGGAGGATGAGGATGCCAAGGAAGCTGAAGAGGAAGATTCAAGAGAAGTGCTGAAGAGTGGATCCCATGCCAGGAAGTCACTGTTCCCCTTTCTATATCAGGAGTTACAATTGGAATAGAAATGAAATATTTATGAAATAGAAAATTTCTTAAGAATCATAAACTTCAATAGTAGTTTGATAACGTAATAGTTATAATAATTGCAGAATAGTTTGGGTTCAAAGGGATCTTTAAAAATCCTCTTCCAACCATGCTGACATCCACTAGACCAGGTTGTTCAAAGCTCCTTCCAGACTGGCCTTGAACACTTCCACAGACAGGGCATCCAGAACGTCTCTGGGCAAACTGTTTCCATGTCTCACCACCCTCACAGTAAAGAATTTCTTCCACATATTTAATCTAAACCTACTCTTAGTTTAAAGCCACTCCTCCTAGTCCTATCACTACATGACCCTTGTAAAATAATATCAATAATATCAATAATATGATAAAAAAATTTGACAAATTAGTCTATATTAGTCTTTGCATCTAAAAAGAAAAGAATTAGTTAAAAGTTGCAGGTTGAAGAACTGATTTGCGCATAAGGAGACTATCTTAGCCAACACCTAGGTGAAAATTTGTGTGTGGACACACTTCATAATGTCAGTTAAGTAACTAATTTTTGAGACCTACATCTTTGAATTCATTTATTTCAGTGTATATACACATAAGCAATGTATGCAGATCTGTGCAAATTTGGGGTTTGCAATCTTAAACACTTTACCATGGAACACTCTTGGACAGAAAGTAAATCTGTCTTATTTAGAAACATTGTGTAGCCATGTAATTATAAATATCAACTGAGACAGATCACAATAAAATACGTATTAGAAGGGGTAAACAAATGAATGGAAACATATGTTGATACACTTAGTCTTATAATGCAACAGAGTTACAACTTAAAATAGGACTCAGCTGTCATTTCCAACGAGTTTCTGATTATTAAAAAATAAGAACAAATCCTTGCAAAATTGCCTTCAACAGAATTTGAAACTTGAACTTACTCATTAATTGGAGCAGAAAGTTTTGATTTTGTTAACTCTTCACCTAAGAAAAAGATACAGTTTTATTACTCAAAGTGTGAAATATAAAAATTTCATTTTCATTATAAAAATATAGTTAATATTAATGTTGGCAGTTCAAAACAAATTACTATTAAAATGGAAAAAAGAAAATTTATTAGTTCTGATAACTTAAGTTTAGACATTCCTGAAATATGAGAAGACTACACAGAGCAATGCACTTAATGAGGAAGTGTTGTTTACTTGAAATTTCCTCTTTGAATTATACTGTTTATATCAATACTGCTCTTCAGCAAATCTGGCCTGGTTTCCCACTGAAAACTGCCCCCGCTGCATAATAGAAGCTAATGCTCTAGCCTCTATCTCTATGTCGTTATTTTACATCATACACACAGTGTGCTTTGCTGGTTTGTGGATCATACTAAACTTGAGCAGGTGGAAGGGTTTCAGGAACTTGCACGGGAGTTTTTTCCATGGGGCAACCCCCTCTGGCATCTGGATGTGTTCCTCATTACTGTCAGAGACCGGTTTATCTGGTCCCCACAACAGAGAACAGTCAAGTACATAGATAAGGAAGAGGTATATAAAACTAAAAAGAGAAATATTTTGTTCCATTTAAAATACAGATATTTAAGAAGTTTATGTCTCCAACAATTAAAAAAAGGAATTTGTTTTCATTCTATGTTAAAAAACTAACAGACTAAAAGATTCACACTTACTGGATGAATTTTGATTCATTTGTGCCTGAAATAGGAAAAAAAGATTAGGAATAAGTTCTTCTACTGTGAAATAAAGCACTTAATAGTCCCAGAGTTCTTATTTCCACTCAACTTCCTATGAGGTATTTTGCTTTCAATGCCAGGTAAAAACACTGTGAGCTAGCGGAAGACCATGGAAATGAGCGCAGACAGAGAAACCAGTGAACATCTGCCATATCAGTATGAAAATGCAGGAATAAATGCTACAGAGCTGACAAAGGGAGCAGCATTTTAAAATCTCTTTACTGGCTGAGACAGTAAAACAGCTTATGTATCTATCACATTGTATAGATGAAACAAAACGTTCCTCATGTTTTCCCAACAACTCCCCTCACATACTATACTTACTTCGTTTTAACTACAAATGTGAATAAAAAGCCATTCTCTACTTACAGGACTGTGTCTCTGCTTTCAAAATGTGGTGAGAGAAAAAAAAGAAAAATTATTAATTTAATATGTTATGTGCACTATTTTCCTTAAAATCAGAACCAGTCTTATTCTGATCTGAATCTTGTACTAGCATGCCCTAATATTATTTATCATCTGGTAGTATAAAGGATTATTCTGTGAATTGGCAGGATACATCAATAAAGCTACACTACAAATATTACATATATCTTCAGTATATGACCTGTTTTAAAAGACTAGTATGTTATTGAAAAGAAATTAACGAATTATGTTAAAAGCCATGCTTGGCTAACTCTAAGATGTAATCGAATGTCTTGTGGTGGCAACAGCACAAAGACAAGAACTGAGCACTCAAAAGACTCATAGGAAAGTTTAAATATGAGAAAAATACTTAATGATATCTTGCAATAAAGAAGTGCAATATAAATACATTGGAATATAAAGTGTACCAAAAACTACCTAGTGCACAAGCAAGAAGGATCATTGAATGTACAATAAATTCTGAACACTATAATATATTTTACACTACAGTTTCTTTACCACTTTTCTACCCATTAAAAATACAAGGAACAAAACTTACAGATACTGCTGGAGAAAGAGTGATGTTCCCTATAGATACTTTTAATTCATCCAAAGAAGGCACAGTGTATTGAGAGCTGTTATTTGGCTGGACAGGTTTTATTTCCACATGGAACTTCCTGGGTTCATCATCTTCAGAGTCAGAATCACTGGATGAATAGAAATGGTTCTCTTTGGTATGTTTTTTTCAGTTAAGGTGGAAATACCACAAAGTCATCTGCTTAATCTACTCCATAATTATGCTCCACCAAAATGCTCATATTAAGTGACCCCTTTGTGCACTTACATACATCCACAGTCCAAAATTCACAACTCAGAGTTAAAATTTAGGGGTTTATTCCATTTATCTTCATGATGATGATTCTGTTCAGAAAAACATGATGTCATAACTGAAGAATGGCAGTATCTGTTATATAACTGAACAACTGCATATTTGAAGGCAGTAGGTTAAATTTAAGCTTCTAGAGCAGCAACACTTCTGCATGTTAAAATTATAATTTGCAAGACTCCAACAGGGATTCTAACAAAAGTATGAAAAATGTAGAAATCTTTTAAATCAAATGAAGAAAAGCCTAGGTTCTTTAATGAGCAGTGAAATGCCCATGGTACCTGTACCTAACATTAACAGCGAAGGAAAGAGCAGGAGCCACTGCTATCTGCTCCTTTTACAGTGTGGCACTGAAAATTTTACAAGAAAGGATGCCAGAAGGCTGCACAGTAAACTGAACAATGTCAACTGCTTAAAGTACTGCCATCTTTGGAAAAAAGGAATCACAATGACATCTTAGCCTTCAAAATAAGGAAAATACAACAGCCCTTTATACGCACAGGAGCTGCACTGAAGAAAAGCTCTGAAAGGCCTAAGCTAAGTCTTAAATACTGCATTTGTTTTGGCGAGAAAAATCTGAAAATTTCCCTCTACAGAAACACTAAAGTTTTGTACCACCTGGAAGAAGTGTACATATTCTCTAAGTTGCTTCTGTTATTTTCACCTGAAAATATAACAGACATTAAATAATGGCATTAAATTCCTTAAAACTATTCCCTAATAAAGTTTTAAACTTGAACCTTAAAGACATTCCAAATCTATTTCAGCTGAAAGGATCTGAAAGTTATGGTGAGGAAAAAGCCAAGTATCTTCAACTTACAGACTACCCGTTTCTTCGAAATGAAGCACATATAGAAAAGCTTTCAAAGACAAGTAATTTTAATTTCATCGAAAGATTTCTTGTCTTGAAAATTATCACTGACCGTCAAGATTCATTTCCTACAAATAGGACGGTTCTTGTAAAGTGCTTTGCCAATACAGATTTAAGTCAGACTTACTGACTGTCATTATAATAAAACAATGTCCTACAACAAATTATCTCAAGAGTTCCCATCAATAGAATAAATTTCTAGAGGCTAAGAGAGGAAAAGAGGAAGGGAACTGATAAATTCCTGAATCTGGTCAAGATTTTCAGAAGCTGAAGTACTATCTCGTGACAGATTGCAAATCATAGGTATTTTTCACTGAATGTATGCCTTTTCTCGTTTCACAACAAAAAAAGAGATAATTAAAAAAAAAGATGTTCAGATGAATCATTCATCACATGTATGAATGTTGTCCTCTCTCAGTTTCAGAAATACAAGCAAAGCATGAAATAATACTCCTCTCAGAACTGGATAAAAGTCTGTCACTCTTATATCAATTTTGTAAATAGGAGATAACATCAACTGCTTTTATTGCTACAGGACTCTTCCATGTGGGCATTAGAAGCATATTCTGCAAAATTGATGAAAACAAATAAGTTATGATGATGGACTGGCCCACTGTAATGAGCTGTTAACTGCTTAAAAGTTTTTGCAATTTAAGGTAACTTCACAGCCTAAATTCACCTTTTATCTGCAGTACCCAGAAAATTCAGTGAATACATTACCAAAAACTAGCTATCTTGCTAACATATTATGCTTGCTTAGATCTATGGTAATTACACCCAGCTCTTAAGTAGAGAGTTCCTCTGTGATGGCAGGGAAAAAAGTGAACAAGAATTTTCCTCCAAAGCAACAGGGGAATGGCAGAGAAAAATCTTGAGTCTCCATAAAGGTGACTCAACAAAATCTATTCTGTATATGAAAGCTATTATTAAAAAGACAATAAAAGCTAAAAGCACCAACTGGAAACAGCATGTGGTGTAATGACTTCATTAAGTAACAGAAATTCTATTTCTACACTGCTGGAGCTCCCAATCATCTTAATAGCACTACAAAAAAATGGGAGGGGTGCAGGTATAGTACAGATAACCACTCCATACGCTTTAAAAAGTTTACAAATTTTACTTTATAAACTCTCTGAGATCTTTTCAAGGAGAGAGAGCTACATGGAAGTTTTTATTCTGGCTGTTTTTTTGCTTTTTATTTTTACTGTCCTTTTAAAGTTCCCTTTAAGGAAACTTCCCTGTCCTTTACTGTTCCTTTTAAAGAGATCTGATCCAATCTAATCTTTAACATTTGCACACACGCAGCATCTAAGAAAAAATTTGGTTCATTTTACAAAGGCTATGAATATAAGAATACAAGGTTGCAGCATAGGCATAAATGTCATTCATCTTCCTTAACTCTTTAGGCAGTACTTCCTCTCTCCAAAGAACTGTAGTAACATCAAATAACTTGGCACAACAACAGTAAAAAGGATATCCTGTGTTGCTTCTGGTTTAATGCTGTATCCTTCATCATCTACATCAGGAAAGTTCTAAAAACAACAATAAAAATTATGCCATTGACAAATAACTAAAAAACCATGTCATTCTTACATCAGACTGAATTTTACATCACTGACAAATTAAAATTACAACAACTCATGAAAAGTGATTTTTATTCAACATTATTAGTTATCTCAAGTTATGATCTGTCATTCAGAAATTATTTGACAAGATACCTCAGCACAAAATGTAACAAAAGAAGCTCTAAATTCCGTGTGAAAACCGGCAAGTTTGCAATGCATCAGCTTTTACTAATCCAATCACTAATTAATTACCAATCAATTAACTACAAATCAATTACTTTATCAAAAAGGACAGAAATTAACATTAGTTTAGTTTTAGGACTGAGTTAAATTAGCCTACAATTCTCTTGGCCCCAGAAAATTTTTCCAATTTTTACTGCTCTCAGCTAAGACACAGTACATTCTGATGGTGCAGAGGCAAAACCTTTATTAAGTACTAGTCAATATTGAAGTATACAAGCAAAAGCACAGGTGGGAACTTCCACTCCCCCTAGAAAAGGCAGCATGCCTGCACCGTTGCTTCAGAAAAGAATATCCACATCACAAGTGCTCAAAGTTTTATTCCAAAATTATCCTTTACACATCTCCAACGCTATCCTGAATCTTCAAAGCCAACAAGCACCTGGGAATGTAAGACAAGTTCTGTTTTTCTGTTCTTGTGGGCAATTAAATAGAAATTGAAAAGAATGATGTTAAAATAACTTAGAATGCTCAGCTAAGCCTGTAACTTCATTAAAAAAACTTTGGGGCAGAGAGAAAGAAGTCTCCAGCATCTAAAATCTAAAATTTTAAATTTTAGATTAAAATCTAAATTATAAAAATGCACAAAATCCCCACATCATGTATGTTACACACACAGGATGAACACGGATACGTAGATACTTTCCCCACTCAGAAGAAAAAAATCCACTCCCAACTTTGTATGCATAGGCGGGTTATGTGAACTGCCTAATGTCTCAGTAAGTTTATCACAAAAAACCACAACCAAGGTGCCTTCAAAATGCAGCGATTTCAGCAGTTATTAATATCTTATAAAAATTTGAATATGGAGATACATATACATAAAAAAATAAATATAATATAAAAGTGATTTCTTCTAGTGTAGCAATAAGTTTATTCTATCAGAAAGCAGGAACTGAGAGGCAATTTGACCAACAGATATGTATACACAGTATGGCCAAAATGTGATTTGTTAGAAGTCATGAGATATAACAAACACAGCTGGTAATTTTAAGTGGACAAGCAAGGAACCTCATGACTTCAGCTAAAATTTGAAGCCAAGTTTAAAGAGAATATCTCTGAACAGCTTTTGAAGTACAGAAGACAAACATTAAAATTATTAGAATGTAGTTATCCTTCTGTTTCTTTTACATATATCACAAATGGGATGTCTGGTAATTTACTAAGAAAGATTCTCTTCTGTACAGCTCCCTAAATTTAGCACTTCTATTACACATAGCTCAAACTTTCTGCTAAAAAAGTATAAAAAATAGAACCCTGTACAGATATAAGACTGTACCAAATTAAATACTACATTAAACTGAGGCCAAAAAACAAAATTTAAGCTTTCTAACCTCAAAATATAGAACATATAGATGGAATTTCTTGAAATATTTGTAGGATCTAGAGTTCACTGCTATTTGATTAATAAATAAATAAATAAATAAATAAGAACAACAACAAAAAAGTCGTAAGAGTACAATCACACGGTCCAATACTTTAGCTCTACTTGCTCAAAGCAGGGTTCTTAGCTACGCTTGACCTCAAGCTGACCTTGTTTATATACCAGAAACCACTAATGAAACTTGACATCAAAGTAAACAGAACAAAAACATATAGCTACAGGGTAAGTATGTTTTCTTGTAATACTAAAAATTCTGAATTCTGAAATTATTTTAGTTGTCACACTAAGTAATTTTCCATAGATCAGGATCATTCATGGTTAAGATGAATTGAAAATCAATAAAAATCTTTAAATATACAACATTTATTATTTCTCACAGCTGGGCCATATATGTAAAGTATGTTATTACTGGGCTGACACAGCACACGCAATGTAGCTGGCAAAACCGACTATTTTGATATAAAATTGTGAGAGAACTTAGTTTGTAGAAGTTATTTTCATTGCATTATTTTTAATTTACTGAATAATCTCTAGGATGAAGTAAGTCCTTAGAAAGCACTAAAATCTTAAATTACTTTACTTTCTTTCTTAATACTTCCAGAATTATTTCTGGTCTTGCTAATATACTTGAATCATCTGTTCCTCAGAATTAGCCCTTTACCATGCAGTCTGTTTTTACAACTTAATGTACATAACGGAGATGGATACTTTACAGCTTAAGTTCTGAACACAGGAGAAGAAAATTTCTTCCTTCTTTTTCAGTTGGTCTATGTCACCACTTTTTTCCTAACCCTGTATAGAAAACATAATTTGTTTTTTCCTATATTTAAAATTTAAATACATGTAATTTCAAACATCTGACTCTAAGCATATACAGACATAAATAATTGGCTTTTTATGTCCAGCCTCGTCAGTAATTCAGATCGATCTTGTGCCAATTTATGATCATTCTTAATATCTACTTTAATTAATGAGACACTGAATTTATATTTTTATGTAAACCGATGTAAAAAATAGGTGGAAGAGATACATGATATACCTTTGTATAGACAAAGGCAAATTGTGTGACCTACAAGCAAAATGGTACCTCACAATCTTATAAGTTAAGCAGCAATTTCAAAACACTGTTCTCAATATTTTGAATGGTTGAACCCGTAAATGTTCTGCTTTCTGAAATACCAACATTTTATTTGCAAACCTACATTTAATAACAGTGGTAGATAACACAGCAACTTGAAAGAGACACATAGTCATGAATCTGATGCTAATGAAGGCATTTACATCTATTTGACTAATTTTTCTCCACACTCCTACAGTTACAGAACTATATATTATATCACGGATAACAGTGTATCTTAATTATCAGGCCCACACAACACAGACCAGACCTGATTTGCCTATCATGCTGATCAGAGGTTAAGTTCACAACCTACATGTATACATGTATAATTTCTGAACTTCAGCACACAAAATGATGATCTTCGCAAACTTTGGCCTTTGGGAAAAGTTACTATTATATGATGGGGATGATGGTCTGGTTTAGTCCCCTAAACAAACATGTGTAGTGGTCTTTCCAGTCAAAAAACTCCCAACAACCTCATTATGCATGCAAATTGAACTCTGCAGAAGTAACTGGAAAGGTGGACTTCCAGGAAGCCTTTCTGAGGTTCAGCAATTAAGCGATTAAACACGTAATATAAAAGCCATAGAGTTTTCCCTGTGTTTGCAGACGTAATACAACACATTAACTGAGATCTTATACAGCTTTAAACATACATCAGAAACTTAGGTTGTATACCTTTGTCTTTGTCTTGATATATTCTACAAGCTTTCTGGGGTGAATAATTTTTCAAAGTAATAAAACATAAGGCCTTGATAAATAAAATAAAGTTGCCTATATAGGAAGCTTGAGGACCAAGCATTCTATTGACAAAACATATTTTTTAAGTTTTGGTGAATAATTTATTTCAGCTTCCTTGCTCTGTCCCATCTGTCATCCAAAAGTGATAGAAGAAGCCACACCATTACCATGTCATTAGTGTCTCTGCGCTACATACAAAGGACAAGGGAGGAACATATGGAGCATATTGCAGTCTAGCTACTTCATTTGGCCCTTCCTCTGCAGCGCTAGTGCTGCTGACAGGCTGGTCATCAGTCAAGAAGCAAAGAACCTTCATTATGCTCCAGTTTGATTTCTTCATATTTCCTCTTGTCCTGGGATAACTACAGTGGATATGAGAGCTCCTTATTAAGTTTTCCTGAGGGTATGCTTCAAGACGCAGTGCAGCTGAACAGCTCACTCTATTTTTTTCTGCCAGAACTCAACTGACTTCCTGTAATCCAGATGAGGACTCTAAATAAGCAGCTGAAGCTCATAGTTTGGAACACAAGAACAAAAAGCCTCTCCACTTTTGACATATTTGAGATGTAAATTTGACTCTGGCATATCCTTAGGTTAAGACAGAGGCATAATACTGGGCTCCTCTCCTTAGGGTGCCTATTAACCCAAAAGACACAGAAGAAGAGAGTAGACAGTCAGTTTCTCCTATTGTTAGAGATGCAGAAAGAAAGAAAAATGGGTATTCAAAGTGTCCCTGTCTTGTGCTGTGATAGAAAGCCTTGTCCTCTGTATCAATAGCAGCTATTCGAAATTAAATGCTGTAAAATGCAAATAAACAAAAATATTTGAATTTCACTAAATATTAGGTTATACCTGTGTTCCACTTCTCAGAATCTGATAGTTCCAAATTTAACCAGTCTCCAGCAATAAAAATGGTCTATAATTCTATATAACCGTAATTATGCTACACTCACATGTGAGGAGGTTAATGAAAAGTTTTGGATGCCTTGATATGTGTTTGCATTTCAGTTTCCCATGAAAGAAAAAACTTTCAGCATTATGTTCTGTACATCTGTGACTCCCTTCTTAATTACTTTTGAACTTACTGGACAATTTCAAATGGATTTGACAGATAGAACAGAGAACTCAAAGATAATTACATTACTACAGTCTTCATGAAAATAGGCAGTGAAGTAGAAGAAGGAGATCGGCAAGCATCCCAGCCAAGGGAAGGGTTGCAATCCCAATTCAGATCTTGCTGGACACAAGTGGAACCCTGTAAATGCTTCCCCAAAATAAAAGTTTCTTTTAGACCTCCTATCTTCCTAGGGAACATCTCTAGAGACATGGCAAACTCATGGGAAACAAGACAATTAGTTCAGCCTTTAGAAAAACTTTCTAAGGCAAAACCCCCATACAGAGTCAGTCTTCAGTTGCTATCTCTTTCCAGCGCACACATATCCTATTACAAACTTTCCACTTTTATAAATTATCAAGGTTTAGCTTAATGGAAGTTACACTATAGATTTGACATATAAAAAACCCAGGAATTTTAAATCTCATGAGATACTGTCACCTATATTTAAACAGACTGCTTATTGAAGTAGCCAACCTTTTTAACAAATACCAGTTCTGAGCCCATAGCGGATTACTCATGAGCACACGAAAACCTCTTACCAAAAAATACCTACAGGAATTAACATTTTATTAATTTATTTTGCAGTATATATAATCTGGCAGCTACAAAAAGGATGACCGTAATCAGACCTGTTTTACCACAGATAAATTCGAGAACATCCATTCTGGGACAAAAACCATTTTTTAGGACCATCTCACTGTTTTGTTTTTGGAAACAGAGATTACACGTTTGATACACTGCATTATACATTTCGGACTAGTGAGAAGGCCTGCATGGTATTGACTACTTAGTATGTTCAAAGATCCACAGTAGCACACAGAACTACTAGAAGTATGTATAGAAGTCAGTTCTTCCCAGATCCTTAACTTGAAAAATTCCAAAATTTTTACCTTGGTGCTTATGTTTACATATAATTGTAGAGTGGTTATCTCTTACATTCCTTTCACACAATCAAAATTCCTGACAAATAAACAAAAGCCACCTTTTAAAAAATGATCATGTTAATCATATATATGCCAGACAGGTTTTCTGTGAGTGACCAAAACTGACAAAATAATTGGGACATCTCAAGTTGAATTTTCTCAGGTCTGTTCCTCAGTATTTCCTAGCAATCAAGCACAAATTATAACTGCTTTAATTTTTTTTTTGTTTAATAATAGTTTTCCAAGTTCAATTTCTTGAAGTGCGTAATTTATTGCAAATATCCATAAAAAACAAATCCTCCTAGAGATAATATAGACAGTTTAAACTATTTAGATCAGGTTTGAAAAATTAAACAGAAAGAAAATTCAAAAGTAAAAGCCAAGAAAAATTTAAAACATTTGAAATGAAACCTTTCAGAAGAGGACTCCAACCTTAAAACATAAAAGCACAATGGATTGCTTGTTTGTAAGGGGTGAAATGAAGCTCATATCTCAAATAATTTTTTCACTAGAATTACAGTAATGACTTCTGCTATTAAAGCATTCAATCACTCTACAGAATACTACTGTTGCTAGAAAAAAACCAAGAAGAAATCACAGACCAAATTTTAAATTCCAAATGTAGTCATAAAATGTTGAGCAGGCAAAAAAAAATACAACAAAAGTATCAACAATTAACCTAGATGATTATATGGTATGTCTCATGCAGCCAGAAAGAATGTCAAACCAATTTATAGCTGAATTCTTTTAACTAATTGTTTTCAAAAAACATGGAGACCAAAATAAGCAAAGAAAATAAACATTGCAAGTCAAATCCAGATGCGGTTCACTCCAGTGACTCAACCTGAACTGTGAAATGATTTCACTTCCATGAGAAGCTTAATAATTATAATGATCATTCTGTAGTTACTTTCTTTTAAATGTACTCAAGGAAAGAAATTTGCTGTAAGTCAAGATGACTGCACAGTATAAAATAACTGTCTTGGTGAGAATTACACATCTGTTCTTACATATACAGTTCTGTTATGTGGCAAAACTTACTTTTCCCCATTTAGAAGGATGGTTCTACTAGATGTTTCAAATCAAGTTTCTCAAAAAAAGTTTTAATATTAGGTACTAAAACCTCCTAGTTAGCAAATAAAAATAAGAAAATCCACAAAATAAGTGAACTTGAAAACATAAATTGTGTAATATAATTGGCATCTAAATAAATGAACTGAAAACAAATTAGTCTACAGAAGATTACTTAGATTACTCTGTAAATTTTTCCCAAATATAGCTATAAGGAGTTACAATCTTTGTTATGTATTAATTCAAGAGAAGATAGATGTTTCCATAAAAAGAAAAGGCTAAATTAAGTGAACAAAAACAATTAACTTGTTTAATTGTTTTACCTGGCCACTCAGGTAAGTGGCCATTGCAATTTAATTTGCAATGGCCACTTACCTGAATTGACTAAAAAAAATTGTAAAACGTATCACAGATCTAACTAACAGTAATAAAAACCAGACCATTAATAAAGTGCATCTAGAAATAACTGCATTTAAAGCCATATTTTAAAAAGTATATTCCTACGCTCTATTGCCAGTGGTAAAGCAGAACCTTATTAATAGTAGAAGGATTTCTCAAAAGAAACAGTAGTAAGCAGAGGAATATGATGATACAAAGTTGAGCCCACAATAACTAAACCTTTTTCTTTCTTAGAATCTATTAGCCAAGGAATTTAAACTATTAACTGAAAAATAAAGTAGCATATATTTGCAGTAAAAACAACTTCCTTAAAACCTAAAATTGTTAGGAAACAAAAATGTATTACTGACGCTTGTTTGTACATACTACTGAAGATCATATACTGCACAAAATTAACACTTTGAGTATGCTATGAAAATACTAAATCCTCTATCAGAAAAATAATGTATTGCAGGGACTGTATGTAAGTTAAATTTCATCAGAATGTAGGGCTTGATAGTATTAGCATATGCATTTATTTTGAAAATAAGTCTACTTACAACTGAGTCTGCATCTGGACACTCCCTATTAAAAAAATATAGAAAATTTAAAATTATAAAATGCACAAATTATTTCATTCATACTGTTTTTCCTTCAATATTTTCAATTAATTTGAAACAGTGCATTTAACCCTTTTCTCTTTCAGACTCTTGAAATTTTTACTTTAAATAATCCACATTTAACTGAATGAGACTTAAATAACAGCTGACAGTTAAAACTCAAAAGAAATGACGAAAAATCAAATTCTTTTCACATATTAGTGAAAAGAATTAAAATTAATAACCAAAAAATCCAAGAAAATGAGGACTACTACACGGTCTTCTGGATGAATATACTTTAAGATTCAGGTCTTCCTGGTTGATGTGTGCAGTAAGTAGAAGTCAACAATTCTAACGAAATAGTCTGCATGAAAGTGCAAAACATTTTGGACAAAACCCAGTTCCCAAAGAAATTAAGGTTTTCTTTAGAGGAATTCAGAGCTTTCTCTTTTAGAGTTTCATTCTTAGTTTATGTGTGTCAAGCACAGTTGCAGTAAAGTACTAGAAGATGCTAAACAAAATAACTGAGTACCCTCCTAATAAGCATTTAAAAAAATTTTTAAAAGTTGTCTGCAGAAAGGCAGTGGTTGCAAGCACATTATTCACAAGTGTTAAACTTTTCCACTGCAATTTCAGTTTGAGCAGCAGTACTTAAAATAATGAATGACACTGATTCTCTCTGATGTCTTCAAAAAGCAGAAGCAATTACATTTACAGAACGTGGGAATACTTGAGTAGCATACAAGTCCTCTCTAATTTGCACCCTGACAAATAGTGATGGTGTAACCGAACAACAGTGGTTTTATATCATTAATCTGAACATCCTAAACAAGCATTTATAGAAAAAAGAACGTGTAAAAAAATCAAATTTATTACAATCTAAAACATCTTCTCTGAAAAAACAAATGGGTTAAAGGTAAAAAATGTAGTTTTTACTACAGTGCCTTAAAAACAGGTACAAAAAACTTGCTAAAATGGAAGCATTCCTATAAAATTCAGTACAGCATGTTAAGGAAATGACATTGAGATGAAGGATTCCATCTTCTCTGAAAGGCCTCACACAAAAGAGGACAGATGTGACCAAATTTCTAGTTGATTTACATCTTTCATAGCAATAGAGCTGTTTTGAAAGATATTTTACTGCTTGAAGAGATAAAGTATATTCTTCCCTCGAGACATGTGGTTTCAAGAAGTGTTTGTATGCAAACAAGACAGTCTGAGGTCCAAAAAGTTGACATATGTGAAATATGAGACAAATGAATGAATATAATTCAGCCCACAATGAAGGTTTTCAAAATTAGTGAGCTAACAGATCTCAAAGAGAAACAGCAGAACTATTCTCATTCAGAAGAGCACTAACAGCATCTCTTGGGACCTGTTCTATACATGCAAAGAAAACGCAACAGTTTGCAATTGTTGGTGAGGTGGAAAATGAGGATATTAAGCTGTAGACAAAAGTACTTTAAAATCACTAGATTTATGATCATTCTTTCAAAATTAAAGAACTGGGTCGTGCTTCCGGTATAAGGTAGTATTTCAGAAAATGGAGATTTTATAAGAGAATTTAAGGACTGTAGATAAATACTAGAACAACCAAATCATGCAAAGCAGTGTTTAGAAGTGAAATCCTTGCCTAAACTATAGCAATATGTAACAGAAAGCACCATGTATGGTATTTCCCTGAATTAAAACCATTACTAGACACACTACCAGTTCAGGCATCAACAGTTTAAAAACTGTCATGATAAACTGAAAAGCCTACTAACCACGAGAGTTTTTCTAGATGTGGAAAGCCTGCCCTACACAAACTAAACAAGCTTACGGATTATTAAAACATGAGCCCAAGGGAGGACTTGACTTCTCTGTGCAGAGAAGTTTCTGATGACAGTTTTATCATTTTCAGTCTGTAACAGGATCATCAAGCTGAAGATTAAATCAGACAAAACAGAGACTAGCAATCCACATCTCTAAAGAGATCATAAAAGAAGTATTAGAATATTTTATGCACATAATGCTATTTATTTGTGATGTTCTAGTTCATTTAGTAGTTATGGTTTAATGCAAGAATCTCTGTAAAAGCCTATGGCACATATTACATAGGAGATTGATATCATGCCATTATACTTTTTTCTTTCTGATCTCAGAATCTAGTCACTTTCGTAGAGTGTGTAAATATAGAAACAAAATACTATTAACACCTGCTGTTCTTAGGTCATCAATTTTTCAGCAGTATGTTAAAAAAACTAACACTGAAAAAATGTTACTCTAAAAAGTAATTTAAAAAAAATTACTTCAAAAAATAATTTTAAAAAGTATGTATGCAGATGTTGCCTCTGGGGATATTTCTATATTGCTAAGTTTGTCAAACTGTAAGCTATTTTCCTGAAATACCTGTAGAAATTATGAAAAAAATACACTGACCGTAAATACTAATACAGACACTGTGACTAATTGACCTCAGAACTGTTATTCAAGCTCACTTTTTGGAGGGTTTTAACTCCTGGGAGACCAAGCACATGCAAAGAATATGGCAAAAGGTATATTTGGGACATCAGTCCTGGGCTAGAATGATGGTGTTTGAGAAGGGAGTGTGCTTATGATGTACTGCATAAACATTAAAAGACTTTTCTTCCTTCAACAGTATATGCAGAAGTTCTTCCAACAGAAGAATAACTGAAGCTTCAATTCCACAAACACAGTCATCCAGTACTTTTACCATGTATATACATACTATTTTATTAGGATTAATGTGAATTACATTATCTACAATGCTGAAATGTAGAAGAATGGAAAAATACTTATCTATGCACACAAAAGAATGAAACATGAGTAGACTGCTTATGAATACACTTATATGATTTTTTGTTATTTATGTTAAAATCCTTGGTCATAAAAATTGTAAATAATTGTGATGTTTTCGTATCCGTCACATTCCTTTAAAATGCTGTTATAAACATATTTTTTTGTTTAAATATCAGCTAATTTTTATCCTCATTACTAGTTTCCACACAATACAAGGCTTCAGGGTAGAAATATACTTACACAGATTCAGTATCTTTTTCTTTTTTCATTATTCCTGATAAACCAAAAGGCTTCCTTTTCCGTGGTTTTATTCCTATGGAACAAACATTTTTCATTTATAGATCGAAGAGATAAATGCATATTTAGCAATGTTAAACACAGGTACATATGAATGCCAATGTTTTAAATGTTGCCACAGGTATGCAGTGGAGATAGGTATGGAGCCAAATTAAGGGAACATTATTCCAATTTGTTTTAGGTAAAATACCAAAAAGAAAAATTTTAAAAATAATAAAAAAAGAAGAATAATTTAAAAAAAGAAATCAAAATATGGTTTAACACATTAGTATCAAAATCCTTAAAAAACTGATTTGCATCTCCAAGTTGGGTATAGAGACTGTGGTTTCTTAATAGACAGTTTCGAGGAACAGGACTCTGTTCACAAAAACTTAACAGGAGCTATTGCTCCAGGCAATCCTGAATAGCCAATGCACTTGGATGAAAAACTGAATGTTGCCTTCCCCAGCTACTGCAGTTCAACACCCTGCCGTTATTTCCCTGCATGTTCCTAGCAGCTGCAAGCTCCTGTCCTTACTCAAAAGTAGGATCTTGGTCCTGTTAAAAATGAGATTGTTTCCTGGCTTTCCAGCTGATGTGAATTCATGATTTCCCAGTGGTGTAGCCAGCTCTAAGACTGGTTCTCACTGAGTTTGGAATTATGCTTCTCCCCTTTTGTTTCTTCTCTGCTTTTAGCACTGGATACATATAGCTACAGTACTGAAAAAAGTCTGCTTTCATTCCCATTTAATGTTCTAAAACTAAAATACACTTAAATATTCCCTTGGACTTACTGCCACATCTGCTTCTTCACAATGTTTGCTGAGGCAGAGCAGACTGCCAAACAAAATGAGTAAATGCAAGCATCTGATCCAACTAGTCTACAATTTTGGTTTGATACATGATACTACTGACAGCATGCTTTTGAGCAGAGTGGTAGAAATAATTTGGTTTCCAAAATTAAACCACTGTCAATTCAAGCACTTTATTATATTTACCTTTACAAAAATAAATTACACAGCACATAAGGAACCTCTCCACTCCTAGAAATTTTAAATAACTCCAAACTTCTCAAAATAGGTATCTGTAGAGTCAGTCATATATACTGAGGCACATAATTTGTTCCAAGATTATTTTTAAGTGTCTGGGCTTTATTTTCTTTCTGTGCCTTATGCAGCCCAAAACAATGGCAAATGGAGTCTAAGAGTAATTTCTGAACATGGATCTTCTCTGCCTCAGTCAGAAGATATTTTAAGTCTCAGCTGCAGGCTTGGCAACTTAAAAGTTTTTGGATGCTATAGTTATACTGTCGATTCCTCTGTCCCACAAATACATAGCTTATGGACAGAAAGCAGTTCTTAACCACTTAAAACAATCTCCTAAGCAAAATAAGCTGCACCAACAAAGAAAGACTTTGCAACCATAACACTACATTAGGCTTGGTTTAACTGACACGGTAACAATGGGAAGAGCCTGGGCCATGTTTTGACACTTGTAAATTAAGCTACAACACATTCATAAGTGAATCAAATCCAAACCTTTTCGAAGACAAAGCCTTAGCCAAAGTATATTTGTAGGAAACACTCAAATTATCTGACCTTTATGCATTAGTCTTATAAAAGATCTTCTTGTCACTGAAGTTTGCCTCTCAAAAGGAAAACTGCATTTTAGTCTACTGGAGCACTTTAAAGTTATAGTTTAAAGTTATACAGATTCACACACTGAGTACCCTTTGCTTCACAGCTCAGGTCCTTATCCACAGCATTCTCGTGTAAATAAGTATGCTATGGCAACTCACCTTCTGCTACACTGGATGTGTTACATTCTTCAAATTCAATAGGGCCTTAAAGAAATGACAATGAAGAGAAACATTAGGTCAAATTTAATCTATTTTAATGGCAACTAGTATTTCCTGACAATATGAGATATCTAATTACAAATGTAGGTAATAACTGAAAGGCACAATTACTCTGCCAATGGCCAAAGATACTGCAAAATCGTATATGTAAAGCAGTATTTTCACTCTTTCATACTGAAAAATTAAAATACTAGTCGTCATATAACTTCAATTCAATTGCCTATGCTACTACAACATCTAATTGGTGTCCTCATCCAAAATTGCATCTATTATATAGCATCAGTGTAAGGTTTTCAATTTATCTTCTTTAAATGATCATGAGTTGTATAATATAAAATTAAAAAGGAGAAGCTATAATTTTGAAAGTCACACTTTTGCTAACTCTGCATTGCTAGTTCTAATGTTTCCTCTCCATAGCCAATTGCCTTCACAGTTAAAAGCGGCATGTAAAACCTTAAACACAGCAATAAAGAAGATAATTATTTTTTAAAAAATCATTACAATTCAACAGGATTAAAAAAAAAAAAAAGAAAAAGCAGAGAACACTAGTTAAGTTCCGGATCTAAAGAAATTCCTCATATTACAGTTGACACAAATTAAGTCAGTTGCCATTGCAAATTGATGACCTAACTCTCATTTATTCAATTTGGCCAGGTCTAGAATTTATTTAACCCCACTATGAGCCATTTTAGGGAGCAAGTGTACAGAAAATAGCATGAGTTTCTGTAGGACCTTGTTCAGGGAATGGCAGAATCATACCAGCCCTTGTGGAAGTACAATGAATGAAAACAGAGAGCACATGCAGGCATGCACCTTTTCTTCCAACCCATGTTTCATTATCTTGTAGCTGTACTCACAGAAGAAAAAGTTTAGCATGCTATCACTGTGCCACAGGGGTTATTACTTACCTTTCTGCAAACATTTTGATAGCATACACACAAGTTTATATATCGATATGTTACAGATAAGACAGAGGGAAAAAGTACTTCTAATGACCTTTTTTATCAAAAATTATGGCATGCTCAAAGTATTGATTTATATTTACTGTAATTAAGACTGAGTCTGCAAAATTTTCCCTATCAGTAAAAATAAATCTAAGCGTTTGTAACACAGCAGGATGAGAATTTTGGACTAGAACCCATCAATATCTCTTTTATCATAACGTAATTGTTTGGCCTCCAAACGATGCTCTTGAAGGCAGAATATTAAAAGACAAATCTCAAGTGGCAGTCTTAACAGCCCTCTAAATTTCAATTAGTAAATGACTTCAAATGCAAGTTTAATTATTCAATATAGCAAGACAAGATGCAAATTCCTAACAGCTCTCTCAATCCCTTATACATTGTAAATACATGTGCATTCTAAGCTGGTCTTCCAATCCTTTCTCCTTTCTCTCACTAAATTTACATTAAAACAAAGTCAGCATGCTCCAAAAAGAAGCAAACCTGGGTATCTCGTAAAACAAAAGAACAAAAATTCCAGGAAAACTGATGTTTAGAACTGAACATGTCTACATCTCCACACTGATTTAATCAACATTTTATTTTACAAATTTAAACTCTCTTCTTCAAAGGATATTAAGCAAGAAATTCAGAAAAATGCCATAAAACATAGAAGCTAAAGAACACAACAACAACTACTTCAGAACTACACTTCAGACAACACATTTTTCATCACTTTGCTAATGATTCAACTACTACTGTTTCTTGCTTATATACATATTCCCGTTTCGCTAGGAAAAAAAAAAAAAAAAAAGCCAAAACAACCACAAACACTCATCCCCAAAACAAAAGAAAGTAACCTGTAAACACTGAGACGTAAACATATTTTCAGATGAATAAAATACTCAGACTTTTTCAGAACTCCACCTTTTTCTTTACCTTTTCCAGCTACTAAGACTGATCCCCTGAATTTTAAGACTTTTACACTAATGATTAAAAGAAATAATGAAGGCTCAAGTACAGCTCATCCATTTTTCAGGTCAGTATCTTAACATTCACTTCTAAAATAGGCAGAAAGGAAAGATTTTCTTTAACAAGACATTTAAGTTCCTCTATTTTTTCCATTATGCTTGCCTAAAACATTTGCCTTTAAAGGTGCTTTTTTTAAAAAAAGCTTGTAAAAATTTTTATTTGAAGATACATTCTTCCTTACTACAGAAACACACAGATATCATGTCAACCAGTTTCAATTCAAAAACCTATTTTGATCCTAACTTACCTTTCCTACTTAACTCAAATTTGTATAGGGCCCTTCTTCCTTTGGAATTTCAGAAATTCATGTCAGTGTCCGTCTCTAATTACTCCACAAACTTTAAGAATTAAGTTCAGCATTTTCCTCTTTTTGTAAAATTTATATTTAACCCACCCCCACCGATATAACACGTTGCATTATTTGCTTACAGCAAAGGTAAATTCATACAGTTTGCCGTTTTGAATGGAGCAGAGTGAAATTTGTAGCAGTTTTAAATTTCCTGACAAGTTTTTTTCTGTAACTTCAGACCTCTCAACAGTTCTGCTTCCTATATGTTTGCCATAAAGAGTACCATATTTTGCCTTGAGCATAGTATTTTTAAATCAAAGTAACATTTCAGAAATAGATGTTTCCTGTGACATTCTATAGTGTACTGATTTAGAAAACAGGATAGCTGTGAGAAGCTTTCAATAGCCTGCATAACAGCTGCAGTCTCCTGTGGACAGATGTCTTTGCGCCCAAAGAGGTGATAATACTGTTGTCCAGCCAGAACTGTGTGCTGTCACCACACTGTCCTCTGCTAGAACCAGTTGCAGTCTCCTAGCCAGCCAGAAGGCCTTAGGCACACATGCTCTTATGGGAGCATAGCACCAATAAGGAATTCAGACAGTTTCTTAAGAAATTTTCCAGCATTGCCCCCTGTCCTTATACAACATGGAAACAAAAGCATCTGCACTATGCAAAAAAATCACCCAAACCCCTAAAAAAATAACCGAACTCAAAAAGCTTTCTCCTCTGAAACACCGTAAGGTCTATCTTTCTGATTCCTTAATCATCAGTTGCTATAGTCAAGAACTACCAGTGGATTGGCATTAATGGAGATTGCCAGACAGATGTAATACACAGATGGAAGTCAAAGCCTGCAAACTTATGTCTTGATATCTCAATAACTTTTGTAACAACTACATGAAGTTTTTAAGATGGATGCACTACCTCTATGAGGCAAAAAGTTTTCAGAACAGACTTGAGCCCAATGACTGTAGTGTAGACAAAGGCTTAACACCAACAAGGACTTCAGCTCAAAATCTGAATCATTATAATGGCTAAAATTTTTGATGCAAGTAAACAGATTCACTGTCCATTGCAACATTCAAAGAAAGAAAAGCAGGGCTTCACATTTGAGAAGTAGTGCTGATGTTGGGGACTGAAGTCATTCCCTGGAGCAGTCTCTGGAGTCCATGCCACGTGGTAGCCTAAGGAACTGAAAGAACCACCTAAATGCTGCCATACTGCAGTGCAGGTGATAATGCTGATAACACTGCTATTTGGCAGTACTGCAATCAAAGCACTGAAATTTCCTTTGTTTTTTTTTCTCATAACAAGACAACAATGTGAATTGAGAAGGAAGCCTATTCCCAAGTATTCATATGAACACAAAAAAAATTCCTAAAACTACAGTAGTATTGTAAAAATCAAAAAGATATTTTAAGACTTTTTCAGAGTAAATAAAAAGTTATAGCTGAGATCTAGTCCAATACTTGCAAAGGTGTCTGGTTTAATGTTCTGTTGCAAGGAGAGTGCAACTTTCAAAAGTCTACTCTGCCTGCTGCTAAATTAATCCATACATTGGTAACACTGGCTTTAACACCTCAAAAACCTCTATATAGATTTGCATGTATTTGATACTGTAGACACACAGAACAGCAAAAATGAATAAATGCAGTGCATAAATGAAGGTTAGCCTTTTTAACAGAAAGAGATATAAGCATCTAGTGGCATTTCAGTCACTTAAGAATATACACCTAGCTATCAGGATGCTAATGAGAATGTAGTATTCTACAAAGGAAGCAGGCATCAAAAATCAGTAAGCTCCTCTAACGGTACATAAAAATTCCCACCAAGCATCACTGCAAGCTGCACTGAGTTTTTGAATGTTCACAGTATTCTACCAGCTGGGACAGATAAGGACACGAAGAAAAGGCAAGCGGAAGGTGGTTTCACAAACACATGGAGGCAGACAGCTGCTAATTGACAAGAGACTGAAGCAAATACACCAGGATTGGGTCAGTTCTCAGGCTCTTCAAAATAAAGCAGCTTTGGTTTGCTGGAAAATTACAGAAAAAGTAATTTGTATAAATGGAAAATTTGTATTTTAGT
This sequence comes from Eulacestoma nigropectus, assembly GCA_013397775.1. NCBI lineage: Eukaryota > Metazoa > Chordata > Aves > Passeriformes > Eulacestoma > Eulacestoma nigropectus. The sequence continues at coordinate 75,506 of VZTE01005528.1, forward strand.
TAATCTCTTAATTTACAAGACGTAACACTTGCATAAATTAAGCAGCAGTGAGTGAGCCTGCATCTGAGGATGCATCTCCTAAACTGTTCAGTAACTACATGTAATGTTTTTCTTGCTACAAGTGGCATGTGAGTATGTGAGCTTTCATGCCACTAATGGCAGGGTATATAGCTAGCAATAAGGAGATACTGTTCTTATTGACAGACAAATGAAGAAGATGTAATTGCACTGTAAATTATATTACAGAATCTCCTACACATTTAGCTCATATCTGTGGGAACAGTACTTTCAGAGTATATTCAAGGCAACTACAGAAACCGCTATCTTATACCTGCTACTATAAAAAAACCAGACAAAACCTCTCTCCACAAAATCCTAGATACAGGTTTTCTAGCCTGTCTGTATAACTTTTATACAAAACCTCTGTGAGGGAGACATTGGGAGAATGTTTTGCTAATGTCAAAACAATAAAATAATACACACTTTCCTCAATTGAGAGGAAAAAAAGGTTTTACTGTTTGGATTCTTTAAATAAACAAGTCAAATGCAAAAGTCAACCAATACTACTAGTAATGAAAACATTACTATTACAAATTATGTCATACCCTGAAAAAGTGTCCCCAGTACGTATACCAATGAACTGGAAAATCCCACAGAACTAAAAACATAAACAAATCAAGAAGTCAATAAATCAAATAAGAACTGCTTCACATTTGCATCTGCTTTTGAAAACTGTCTCCTTTCTAGTTTAAGGGGCGCATGCATGACAGAAAGAAACATTATATTAGTATTAACTGCATGTAATTCTCAGTAACTGGAAACACTCAGACACTCAGAATCCCCCTGAAAATTGCCCTTCCTTGCAACCTGAGGAATCAGTTTACATATATGCATGCACACATATAAACATTAACATATCTGTTTCAGGCAAAAGCTTTTAAAAATACTCCATAAATCTGTACCTCTAGTTACAAATAAAATAACAAGCCATATTCTTGTTTTCAATAAAAGCAAAAGTTTGTCTCTGAGTCTAAATCATGCATGAAAGGAGGACAATTTTTTTAAACTGCATTTGCTTCACATGCTGCTTCAAATGGCAAAGCTTTGCGTGCCTGGCTCAGTGCCAGTTGACAGCTCAGCTGGATATCAATGCACATTCTGACCCCCCTTGCAGCGTGTCACTTCTGAATTGTTTCCGCAGTAGAAAGTTTATTCAACCTCTCTCTCAAATTCAGTGGACCGACCATCATTCTGCTATTTAATCATAGCAGAACAGGTTATTTTTCTGACAGCACTAAAGCCAGACAGCAGTTCCTAATGAACAGCTTGATACAAGTGGAATTTCGACTGTTTTAGCCTCAATTAATTTTGCTGTCAAAACAAATGACTGCTTTTAGTGTTTAGATGTCAAGCTGCATCACAAAGGTCAATTTTGTATGTACACAAACATATAAGCAATCTTTTTCTTGCTATCATCTGATCCTGTGACATGTTTAGTAAAAAATTTCAAGCTTTCAAATTCAGAAGCCAGGAAGCCCAAATATATTTTGTCAACATCAGTGTTTCTAACACTAACTTCCCATTTTTATTGCCCGTCCATACATGAGAAATGATTTTATAAAACAATAAGAATTTTTTTTCCTAGAGAAGGACTTCTTATTCTACATTAAAAAACAACAACAACAACAACAACAACAACAACCACCAACAAAAACCCCCCCACAAATTAAACAAATTCAAGCATATCTTTCTTGGAGGAACGCAGAGTAAAGATGACCAGATGTTTTCTTTGAGTTAAATTTCATACATGTGATACAGTTATCATGCTAGTACCAAATTGCTACAAGGAAATCTTAGTTAATGGATTTGGTCAGCTCTTCTTTGCCAAAAAGAGGATAAGGGACAGAAAATAAAATTGTCCTGTTAGAGGGTAAGTCTGAGGGAAAACACTGAAATAATACTGGTAAAACCTTATCCTTTAATCTAATTCTATAAATACAGTTCCACCACACCAATCATTGAATATCTGCCTCCTCTCTGTTACATACTCAGAATGATATATCAGCCTAGCTGATACATAGCCTCTAGAGATGTTGAAGGCTTCACCAAATCTCCCTTTTTTTAAAAAAATCATGTTAAAAAAAGAAAATTATAGCACAGTAATAGTATCCAATTAAGGGAAAAAAAAGGAAAGGTAAAGGTGATAGTGGCATCAGAAATAATGACAATTATCAGTAGCAACATACGTAGCACTTCCTTGGAAAGAATTTTTTCAGAAGAAGAAATTAATATACGAAGAGAGCATCTAAACAAACAACCCATTTTAACCCTGATTCTGTTACTAGGCTTCCAGCCCTGCATTCACTTCACCACTTCAAAGGAAACATTATTCATCTCAGGCTTTTCTGGTATTCTGGGTACAAATGATGTGAATACAGCAAGTACACAACACCCAGGGGACAGTATTTCTATGTGGCTTACAAAGCAAAAACATTAAGATGTTTACTATCAGAAGGAGAGACCACATTTTTTTCTCTAAAATAAAAAGGTGGCACACATCAGTTACAAAATATTTTTCATTGCTCTGATAACGCAAGAGTTTTCAAGAGAGACAAGAAACATGTACCAAAGGCAATGATTCAAGGTAGAGATCCATCTAGGCTGCAATACTTGAGTATGACAACAAACACTGCAAGTTTCAGCTATGATCTATGAAAGCGTGAGGTCTGTGAGCAGCAAAATAATGTCAGCTAATGCACCAATCTGCAGAGTGTTACAATCCCAGCCCCTTTTCTCATCCTTTTCTACTCCTGCTTTTGCTTCAACTTCACTCCATATTTTCTCTCTGACTCCATAAACAACGGGATGTGAGATATGGCTGGTTTTAACTATTCACAAGCTAAGTGGTAGTCCAACATACACAATACATACAGATACACACTCAGCTGTCTGCTGGCTCTCCAAATGAGTAGCTTACATCACTTCGACTGGCTTTGCCTGATATGACATTATTGGTTTGGATGCTTCTTCTTTCTCTAGCAAACTCCTCATTTCTACAGTCTCCTTTTCCATCAAATTGTGTAGAAAATAGCAGTCTTGTGAACATTGTAGGAGAGGTGTGGAAAAAGTACTACTCAACTGCATAATTCTAGTCTACAAATATAAGTATCTGTAACAAATGGCTCTGCCTGTCTACATGGTGCATGATGCACCTGCTGAAGGTAGACCATGCAAGTATGCAGTGATGAAAGAAATGCACAGACACATTCACTTTTAAGAAGATTCAGCTAGGATTTTTGGAACACTAGACAGCGTAAATATATCAAGTTATAGCCCATATATTCAAAGAATCACGTTTTTTTAACAGTCACACAATCTCCCTGTAAACAAAGAGAGGTATGGTTTCTTACTGAAGTTCTGAACTTAAGTCCATGAAATTGTCAGAAGTTAAGATGTTTAAGGTGACCCTAAGGAGCAAAAATAGGGTAATATATTTTATAGTATCCAGAATTTTTAGAGAAAAAGATCTTTTTTCCATTAGAAAACTAAGAACATTTCCTACCTTAAAAGAAAAATATACCCCAAATAAATAAGTTAAAAATCTCAAACCTTTCCTAAATATTAATTATATATAAGTTTATGTTTTTATGTAAGTGAAGTACAGGTCTTAATTACTTTATCAGCATAAAACATCTCAGTATGTTTTTTCTATTTTCAGGTGTGTTAAAGCTATTCAGTTTTTCTGGTCATAGTAGAATCCACCATGGATACTACTGCATTTTCTGATTACTATCACCTACTTAATATACTCTTCCTATTTAAGTTACTGCAGTGGACATTGCTTTGCTCCCGCAGTCCCAAAAAAGCCTTTTAAATATCAGGCTGCAACTGATTTGTTGGCCTGTAGCAAGAAAATTCGAGTGGGCCCAACAGTACTTCATCTTACTGAGTGTTCCAGATCATTCACAATCTAGCTTTTGGCCTGTTATATCTACTGATGTTGTCCAAGATATTTTTATCAATGCTACGATTCTTCCACTTGCATTAAAAGACTTTTTCAATGAAACTTGCTCCCTTATAACTCTCCAGACCATTAAAAATCAATAAATTGCATTCTAAAACAAGTTTGCAACTTAGATATATGTAACTATTAAAAATCTATGCTGGCAGATCGGACTAGACGCCCACAGAAGCTTTGGCAGTTTGTTGGTGATGAAAGGACTGGATTTTTGTAGGCAAAATAAAACAGACATCTAGGACAGCAATTAAGATACATTTGCTGGTACAGCTTTCTAGCTTGTAGCTCCTCATTGAAAACAGCTCTACAGCATAAGACCCTTATGCTATCTACCTCAAGCCCAGCTTCTCGTAAGAATACTCAAATATATTCACACTTAATTTCTTCCATTAACTTCTGAAATACAGCAGTGGTCTGCCTTCCTTTACAAAGAATACTTTGCTGAATCCCTTGGACACTGTCAATGTTGATAAACTAAGCTCATTCCTCAGTCAGACTTCTGTGTAGACCTCTAGGTGGGCACAGTCTTTGAGAAATTGTGACACTCCAAGCTATTTCTGCATTTAACTACAAGTGTCAGCAGCACTAAAATACTCACAGTATTTAAAGAAAATATAAAGAAAATAATTTATAATAACATAAAATAAATACTTGCTTTGTTGCACTTCCCTGTGGAATAGAAGCTCAAAGATGTCCAGCAGAGCTGTTCAAAAGTCAGTATTAACCGTTTTCAGTGTTTATTTCCATCTACTTTGTTACTTGTTTAGTGTCCTAGGAAAGTATTTTTATGTGCTGTAAACTACTACGTTATCAAACAAACCCATGGAAAAAATAAATGCCACACCCAGCACTGTTTAAAGTCTTTCTTTCAAAGCAGAGTTCATTATTTAACCACATAAAATGCTAGCAGCTTTGATGCCTTGAGTGGGAAAATCCCAAAACAGGGAGGAAAAGTCAGCTTACTTGGACAGTCCTACCCCAGGGTTTCAAGAATAGCCCAACAATATTTGGAAACCAGCTAGCAAAGGGATTCGAGGAGACAAGAGCCAGGAGGGGTTATTCTCCAAAATGTTGATGATGTCTTGATTGCAGCTAAAATGTGAGATGACTGCATCCAACTCACTGTAAACTTGTTAAGCTTTTTGGGACAGAGTGAGTACAGAGTCTCCAAAGACAAGGCACATATTGCCAAGGAATCAGTAGTTTACCTGGGACTTGAGATCTTCCGTGGACACCGACAGCTCAGCAAAGAATGGAAAGAAGTCATCTGCCGACTTCCAGAGCCCCACACAGAGAGAGAGATGCAAGCTTTCCTGAGAATGGTAGGTTGGTGTCGTTTGTGGATAGCAAATTATGAACTCCTGGTAAAACCCTTGTACGGAGCATTAAAAGCAGCTGAAAAGGGAATCATTACATGGACTGAGAGCACAAGGGCTGCATGTAAACAGCTGAAGCACTCTCTAATGTCAGCTCCAGCACTGGGCTTACCAGACTTAACTAAACCTTTTGGACTTTTTACACATGAGAGACTTAATGTGGCACTGGGCGTACTAGCACAGTGCCTTGGAAGCCAATGGAGGGCTGTGGCCTACTTTTCCAAACAGCTAGACAATGTTAGCCAGGGGTGGCCTGGGTGTTTGAAGGCCACGGTGGCTACTGTCATCTTGATTCAAGGGGCCCGAAAACTCACCCTTGGACAACACATTGTAGTGTATGTACCCCATGCAGTGGCAGCAGCACTCAAACAGAAAGGTGGACATCGGCCGTCCAGCAACCAGATGCTTAAATATCAATCGCTGTTGTTGGAACAGGATGATGTTACCCTGAAAACAACTTCTGTTGTTAACCCTGTCATGTTTCTGTCCTCTGCCTTAACTGACGATGTGCCTGAGCATGATTGCTTGCAAATAGTCGAGGAGGTCTATTCCAGCAGACCAGACCTGAAGGATGTGCCACTAGAAAACAGACTGGGAGCTGTTTACAGACGGGAGCAGCTTCATGAGAAATGGTAAGCGGTTAACAGGTTATGCAGTGACAAGCCAGGACAAGGTGATTGAGATGACGCCCTGCCAGCAGCTGTGTCATCGCAGAAAGCTGAACTGATTGCATTAACAAGGGCCCTGGACCTGAGCGAAGGAAAAAGGGTAAATATATGGACTGACTCTAAATATGCATTTAGTGTTGTTCACGCCCATGGAGCCAGCTGGAAGGAGAGAGGACTGTTGAACGCTCAAGGTAATCAAATCAAACATGCTGAACAAATCCTTGCCCTCTTGGAGAGCATCAGAAAACATGCATTGTAGGGGTCACCAGAAAGGGAAAACTACTCCAGAACTGGGAAATCACTTGGCTGATGAAATAGCAAAAGGAGTTGCAGAAAAAGGTATTCTTGCAGTAATTCCACAAAAAGAGATTGATTTGCTGGGGTTCACCCCAAAATACGATCAGGCAGACCACAAGTTAATTAAGTTTCTTGAGGCGGAGATCACAGAAAATGGTTGGGCAGTTAACACCAGTGAATCAGGTTGCAATCCCACCTCTAATCCTTCGAGACCTAGCTCGAAGAGAACACGAAAGCACACATTTCGGGGTTGAAAACCTGAAACATCTAAGAAAGGTAGTGAGAGGAAAGAGCATGGCAGATATTGTACTATCAGTAGTGCGCAAGTGTGAAATCTGCTGCAAAACCAATCCTGATATGAAGAGTTGTGTTATGAATAGCAAAGGCAGGGGATCTTCCTGGAGATTACTGGCAGATAGATTTTGCTGAGTTACCAGGCAAAGAGGGATACAGGTACATACTGGTATCAGTTGACACCTTAAGCGGATGGCCTGAAGCTTACCCCTGTTGCACTAACACAGCCAAGGAGGTGATGGAAGTTTTGCTTAATCATATAATACCAAGGTTTGGGGGTCCTTTGGGTATGTCCTCAGACAAGGGACCCCATTTTGTTGCAGCAGTGATTCAAGAAGTTAGGCGGATTTTGGGAATTGTTTGGGATCTGCATACACCTTACAGACCCCAGGCAAGCAGTAAAGATGAACATATGAATGGAACCCTTAAAACACAAATTAGCAAAATTTGTCAAGAGACATCCATGACATGGGTTCAAGCCTTGCCTATAGCTTTACTGAGGATCCGCATACAACCAAGGCTGAGGGATAACATCAGTCCCTATGAAATATTGTATGGCGGGCCATATCAAATTCCGCAAATCATATCAAAGCAAGCTTCCATACTCCATGGCCCTTGTTTTGCCTCTCAAACTCTGGGAAAGGATTAACTTGTTTCTAAAAATTTTTAGGAGTAATACATTTATTCTTAACCCTCTTTTTGCCCTCACTGCTTTATCTTGTTCGTTTGGTACATGTCTTCATTAGATACCAAACATGCAGTTTTACACACTAACTAAATACGAATATTGACATGGAGCGAGCACAACTGTGCACAACACTATCAGCACTACCTTTCAGCTGTGGTGCAGCTCACTTTGACACTCTTGCATCTGCTTTAGAAAAAACACATAAGCAGTACTTTTCATGGACATTTAGGACTAAAACGCTCACAACAAGCAATTACAAAAGGCCTAAATGCATGTGATAAATTCACACCAAACTTTGCACTAAAGCCTCATCACTGCCAACAGACAGCCACACAAAACATTATTCTAATCAAATAATCAATAATTCAATTGAGTTCACTGAATCAGAAATCAGTTGAATTAAAGGCTAGGTAAAATTTGGGTTTTAGATGTTTACTAACTTGAAACTTTAGTGCTTCATGATCTCTGCTAACAGGCAGAGTTCCCAGATGTGTTCCCTCAAAAAAGAAAAGGATCACCAGCATATTAAGAAAGATGCCAGGATGTTTTTTTCTGGTATGTGCTACCTTGTGAAAAAGTAGCGATCCTGACATTATAGCAGTCTTAACTCACTGAAAAATTTATCAACTTAGTCTACTTAATATCATTTCCAGAAAGAATTTCAAAACAACAAAAAAAATCCTGAACTAATGTCTCTACTTGACATGAACGACCTTACTCTTTTCCATGACTGGAGACACCAGGAGCCTTGAGACTATTTTTTCTGCATGGGCAAATAAAGTAAAATAGGTTTTCAACAGCTTCAAAAATCAACAGACCAAACATTTTTTAAAATCAGGATTACTGACCAAATTGTCAATTTTTGCATTTGGTGGAGGGAAGAAACAGAATAGGAATATTACATCTGTCCTTTTCTGAATCTTATTATCTGTGGAAGCTCCATTTTATTAAAAATACTCATACTATATTTCTATTATCTAAAAAGACAAGAGGAACAAAAGCCAAATACTTAACTATACGTGCAAGAGCCAGTGATGGCTGACCAACAGCAACTGTTGATAATAAACATTGTAAAGTACTGTTATAATTTCATCTGAAGAGCAGGTGAATTGCAGGCACCAATTTTCAATATTTTTAAAAATGCAAACCTCTTTTAGGCCCTGTAAAAAGTTCAAATTTATTGAATGGATAATGAAAGGAGATACGAAGTATTTTCATGGGCTCACAGATTGTGAAACACAGACCAAGCTAGCACAAAACCAATACTTCTAAAAAGCTATTATAGCTGAAAATGACCCAATGCCTCTCTCACATTAAATAACAGCACAGCATATGTAGTAATTGCCATCTGCACATCATTGTTTTATTGGAGAACTAGGGAGCAAAGAAAGATTTTGGCTTTCCATTTTTTTATCTGCATTACATTAAAAGTCTTGATTTAATCTTTAATATAAGAAAAAAAGGCAAAAATAGAGGAACAAACTACCAACTAATTACCACTAATTATGACACCAGAACAAATTAATGAAGACAAAGGCCTTTTACAATGGGATTACATCTGTGGTGGATAAGGGAAGAGCAACTGATGTCATCTACCTGGACTTCTGCAAAGCATTTGACACTGTTTTGCATGACATCTTGGTCTGTAAACTGGAGAGACACATAATTGACAGATGGACCACTTCGCGGATAAAGAATTGGCTGGATGGTTGCACTCAAAGAGTTGCCATCAACAGCTCCATGTCCAAGTGGAAAGCAGTGACAAGGGGTGTTCCTCGAGGGACAGTATTAGGCCTGGTGCTGTTTAACACCTGTGTCAGTGATATGGACAGTTGGGAGCACCCTCAGCAAGCCTGCCAATGACACCAAGCTGTGTGGTATACTGGACGCACTAGAGAGAAGGAATGCCATCTAGAGGGACCTAGAACAGGCCCAAGAGATGGGCTTCTGCAAACCTTTGGAAATTCAAAAAGGCCAAGTGCAGGATTCTGGGTCAGGGCAACCGTAAGCACAAATATAGGCTGGGCAGAGAATGGGTTGAGAGCAGCCTTAGGGAAGAAAGATTTGGTGGTGTTTGTGGACAAGCAGCTTAACATGACCCGGCAATGTGTGCTCAGAGCCCAGAAAGCCAGTTATATCCTGAGCTGCATCCAAAGCAGCAGGGGCAGCAGGGCAAGAGGGGATTCTGTCCCTCTGCTCCACTCAGGTGAGACCTCACCTGAGTACTGCATCCAGCTCGGGGGTCCCCAGCACAAGAAGTCACCCTGTAGAACTGAGTCCAGAGGAAGGCCACTATATTGATCAAAGGTCTGGAGCACCTGTCTTATAAGGAAAAGCTGAGAGAGTTGCAGTTCTTCAGCCTGGAGAAGAGAAAGTCCCAGGGAGAACTTAGAGCACCTTCTAGTACTTACAGTGGGCCTACACAAAAGGTTGCCTTTTCACAACGGCATGTGGTGATAGGAAGGAGAGAATGACCTTAAGATGAAGGAGGACAGGTTTAGATTAAATACTAGAATGAAATTCTTTACTGTGAGGGTGCTGAGGCACTAGAATGGGTTGCCCAGAGAGGCTGTGAATGTTCCATCTCTGAAAGGCTCGACGGAGCCTTCTGGGTGAACCACATAGTGGGCAAAAACTAATACAGGAACAAACACACACATTTAGGTCCTCATATATGAGAAGAGGACACAGCAATTCAGTAACTAAAATTAAAAATTACTCATGATCGGCTACAGATATATAGGCATTCCCTAACCTCTTTAAAGACATCTGATATTAACCTGACAATTTCAGACAAGTCTAAAAAGAACATGAGCTCAAACCTCCTCGCAGTTTCTATGTCTTGTGCATCAATGCTGCACACTAGAACAAACCAATTTTTAATAGATTAATAGAAGATTAGGTATCCTGAGCTAGAGCTCATTGATATCTCATTAATCTGGAATAAGATTACTCTGGTATCACCTCCATTACTGATTTAAATATACTTTGGAAGAAAAGCAGATATTTTCTGCCATACAATAAATTAATTTTCCAAGGAATATGAAGCATCAGACTATAACAAACAGGAAACAAATCAGTCAGAAGTGGGCAAGTTTTGATGAACATTGCAGGATTATGTGAATGATTAAAGCATTTTCCAAGTGATGGTATTAAACCTGCTGTTAAACTTAACACCAGGAACATATCACAGAATCCTAGAATGGTTTGGGTTGGAAGGGACCTTTAAAGGTCATCTAGTCTAACCCCCCTGCAACGAGCAGAGACATCTTTGACAACATCAGGTTGCTTACAATCCCATCAGACCCAACCATGAATGGTCCAGGGGATAGGAAAATTACCACTTCTCTGCACAACCTGTTCCAGTGTTTCACCATCCTCATCATAAAAAATACCTTACTTATATCTAGTCTGAATTTACTCCCTTTCAGTTTAAAAATATTAGTCCGTGCCCTATTCAGGCCCTATTTTCTACAGGCCCTATTACTACAGGCCCTATTTTCTTGCCCCCAGCTTTCCTATAAGGCTGCTTTGAGTACTAGAAGACCACAATCAGCTCTTCCTGGAGCCTTCTCTTCTCCAGGCTGTACAACATCAGCATAGGTTGTCAACGTCAGAACATCATAGGTGTTCTGACAAACTCGGTGTCCCTCCTCTGGACCACCCCAACAATTCCATTTCCTTCCTGTGTTGGGACCCCAGAGCTGGATGCAGCCCTGCAGGTGGGGTCTCACCAGAGCAGAGCAGAGGGGCAGAATCCCCTCCCTGGCCCTGCTGGCCGCGCTGCTTTGGATGCAGCCCAGGACAGGTTTGGCTTTCTGGGCTGTGAATGCCCATGGCTGGGTCATGTCCAGCCTCTCAGCCACCAGCACCCCCAAGTCCTTCTCAGCAGGGCTGCTCTGATCTGTCCATGCCCCAGCCTGGGTTGATACCAGGGTTGCTTTGACCCAGGTGCAGAACCTTGTACTTGGTCTTGTTAAACCTCATGGGGATCACATGGGCCCATTCCTTGACCTCATCCTGGTTCCTCTGGATGTTAGAGGCAGTTCAGGGAACACATTAAATTCTGATCTGAAGCCTTACTGATCCTGCCAGCTTTGTTTTTCAGTGTTTTACACTGAAGTGACTTTTTCTTCAGTTAAAATTAAAGATTTGCAACTGGATGGTTGCAAATGGTTTGGTCTTTTGTTTTAGTTTTTTTACACTGAATGGAAGTCAGAAAACAAAAAATATAGCTTCTTTAAATATTGTGTTACTAAAACGTCTAAATTGTAAACTGATTTAATAAAGAAAAAATTAAAACAAATTCAGTAAGAAGCAGGTTTTAAAGCTGACTAGTTAAGTTATTTAGGAGCAGTGCAAAAAGAGCCACAGTAAAGAAGTTCCTGAGTGAATTAAAAAACTCTCACAAAGCATTACTGTTTGAAAGAAAATCTGTTACTTGTACTAGAAAAACTTAAATTCTAGATACCCCTGTATATTATGACTCCAGGTGACAGAAATTAGCCACCAGAGGGAGCCCATATAATCTGGTAAAAAGGACATCACTGTACAGATGCATTTCAGATACACAATAAACTTTACTGTAAATGGTTTGTAGTTCTCCATAATAAAACAGCCCTCATCAGTACTTCATTTCAGATTCATTTTTATTTTTACAGATATAAATAAAAGCAAGTGAACTCTGCTGTGAAGAACTATAAATAGCTAGACTATGCCAAAATAAACTAAAGTATTTTGTTATGCAGCACCTTTTTAGTTTATCTGAAAGCACCCACCATCTCACTTGTCATAGTAGCTCACAAACAATATGGATGAAAGAAGGCCGACATAGTCCTGGAGAATTTTAAAGCATTGCCTTGAAACAGATTTAGGTCAGAACCAACTATGACATCCAGAAGACATTTTTTCTGCATTTGTTTTCTAAGCCAAGTCAGTATAATTTTTTTACATTGAATATTTAGATTTTTCTGAGGAGCCATCTCCTTCTTCACCTTAATTAATAAATACATCCCACAGACTTTAAACATCTCCTCCATGAATTAAAATATCTTTTCATCATGAAAAGTTCTCAGATGCAAAAAAGTGGGAGTTTAATAAAAAAAAGCAGCCCTTAACAGTGGATGTTTCCATTTCACTCTTAGAAGGCTGATATCTCACTTTGCCTTTCAAATCTTTCAAATTGTCAAAATTTTATGATTCTAAGTTAATAAAACAAATATATCAGAAGCAGTAAGCATAATTAACATCATCAGTGGTCTGTTGCTACTCTTTGACACTTCAAAACTTCTTGTGAATTTGTGTTCTTTTGCTGCTGAATTTGACTGTTTTCTCCCTGCTCCATGACTGCTTTGCAAAGCTGATATCAATACAATAATTTAACACTGTAAAAGAAAACCCAAGGTGCATACATTTACACACTAAATGTGCTATTGTTCCTTAAAATGCTTTGCTTAATTTTCTTAGAACACATTTGAAAAAGTTTTTTTTTGGCCCCAGAGAGTACAGATGGGATTTGAAGAACTATGAAGCTGCAAGTAAATAAAAAGTGTGTAATTTCTCCATGACAATGTTCTAGGACAAATTAGCAAGGATCTTTGTAAGCCAGGCAGCCAGAATCTTAAATGCAAGATGGAGATCCCTAGCCATGATATCTTGGCAACAGCTAATCAGAGAGGTCTTAACACTTAATTGTCACGTTTTTGTCTGTTTCAGACCAGCTGAACTTGAAACGCTGAAGTTCACACATTCTGTTTTTTAAACTTTACTGAAAAATTGATAAATACACAGGAAACTTTCAGAAATTGTTCCATATGTAATCTTACCTCAGCCAACTTGGATATCAGCATTAGAGGATCACAGAAAGAATATGAAACAATGTTATGTTAAAAATACCTCACAGACACATTGCAAGATACCTAATAATAATACTTAACAATTTATTATAAATTTTCATCATCTACTCTGGTATGTACATTCTTGCTCTGGAAAAAAACATCTTTGCGTGCCTTTACTAGAAGACAGAGATGCTAGTGAGGACTCCCAGCACTGAAGGAAACAGTACTAGTAATTCCTGTATTCACACACCTAATGACTGTATATTCATGCCAATATTAAAGTGACATTATATAGGCCATATTGTGAGAATGCCTTTGTATGCCAGTCCAGGAAAGTCTTATATACCACACCCACCCAGTAGTACCTTCAGAAAGTACTATTCAATTAGATTCTTACTAAAGAAGCAATACACATTATTGTATATTAAAATATATTTTATAAAAAATAGATAGTGTATCTATTAAAATTATAATTTGGTAAGCTGAATAAATTGATGCAACTGTTCCAACACTTCAACAAGCAGCTTTATAGACATCTGCCAGGAATATGTTTATATTAAATAAAGTTCTGAAATATAATTCATGCAGGATCAGAGTTTCTACAAGAAACGCATTGCAGACAACACATAGTTTGTACAATGAACTATAGCTTCTTGACCAATTTCCCTGATGTTCCAGGAAACAGTATAGCTTAGTAATATAGACCTATAAATTATCAAGCTTTATGAACAAAAATACTACATACACATAATGAATTCTGTGTTACGAATTTCTATGAACCATTTAATATCAAAGTTAATGAGTACTAAGAACTTGAACGTATGTTAAAAATATAGCACATTAACATATATAGGTTTGACTTTTTATTGGGAATGGAAATTTCCAGCTTTAAAGCTAACATTTCCTATTCTGTTAGTTTTAATCTCTTACCAGGTCTTTCCTTGCCAGTTCCTTTTGACTCAGCAAATTTCTGTATTAAACTCTCAACTGTAGTATTTGTCATGTTATTAATAAACTCTTCGTGCACCTTCAAAAAAAAGAATGTGATTAACTTTAAAAAGTAGGTTTTGCTATAGTTAAGGTTAAAAATACTTCCCTCTAAAATACTTTACAGGACTTAGAGAAATCAACAGATATTTTATCTAGGCATCCCCCTCTCTTTCCTGTAGAATTAGCAAGTGTGGGTACAATACAGACAAAAAATGAAATGACAGGTCTAGGTTTTACTTCTGTTTCTTCCATCTAAACAACTTGTGTATATATAATTTTCTGTATTTGTCAGCAACATATTCCACTATAATGTCAGGAAGACAAGCAGCTTTTTAAGCCAGCACCAGTTTAGGGTGTGAACTGTTACTACTGTATTATCACAGCTCCCACCTGCTTGAGTAAAAGCACTACTGTTGTAATAGTTTTGGTCTAACAAACGAACAACAACATGTTGCTAATAGGTTTTTCCAATAAAGCAGGACGCATACATGCTTTAGAAACAAATAGCATGACCATTGTGATGATCGCTTATTAGCAGAAAACCTCAATACTGAAGTGTAAGCAAATAAAGTGACACTTCAAAAATCGAAAAATTAAGGAGTGCTTAGAAAGATTATTAATTAAACCAACTTATAACTAAACAAAATATATTATAAAAGCTTCCGTTACTAAATATCTTTTGCTCATAAAATCCAAGGATATAAAATATGGAAACTTTTCAGAGTGATATAATTTCTAGTTCTAATTAAAAAAGTAGTATCCTAATTCTGTGTGAAATGTGTGCTAAATTAATATCCAGAGAGCAGAACTTAGAAATACACTAAAAATTCTTCCACTTTCAAATTCTTCAAATTCTCCTAATATTTTGTTTTCTGTTAAGACAAAATTTATTCAGACTTATTCTGTAAATTTCGTGACACTGAACTTATAAATGCAACAGCAAGCCATGGAAATTTCAGCTTATGTAGAATTTCCATAATTTCAAAGATGTAATTACCATAAACAGAGTACGAAATATGCCGTTTAGTATAGGTAAGTTACAATAGTTAAGAAAAACCTAAAGCATGATTCTAACAAAAAAAACTATAGTATAAAAAATACCTCTCCTATTTGTAAATGAATTTCTTTTATGGTATTTGACAATGATTGTATAATCTCTTTCATACGAAGAAGGTGCATTTCTTCTATGTCTTGAAATTTCTGCAAACAAATATGAGCAATTAATCATAATGAAAACATTTCCTGAAACACTAAATCTTAAATTGCAAAAATTAAATACACTAAAATGAAAAAAATATCAAATAAGCCTCTTCTTTTTCTCTCCACATCTTTAACATAATAATTACGTTTAAGAAAGTAAGGTGCAGAATTCAGAGAGTCATGAAATAATGCACTTTAGAAAGCAATATATCCTTTCAGAACCATAACTGAACTTTTGTTACTAACTTTTTGAACTTTCATCTAACCCTTCAAAAAAATCTGATCTATTTGTACCAAGAGAAAATATGTTTAGAGAGTGTTCAAATCTTCTCTTTTCTCCTTTACTGAAGAGTTTTGTTTTTTTATCTAAACCAAGAAATCTTATTTCTGGATCTGTTTTGCACTTCCTTTTTAGAATACTCTCCTCCTTGTAAATATATACGCTCTTTCTCTAGTTAAATCTATATTCTTTGCCTCTTTAAATATGATTAGTTTGATTTTTAAACTTATACTTAATCTTTAAACTTATCATACATAATTTTTACAGTTTGTTCCTTTTCACCCAGGCCGTCAGCTCACAGCCATTTTAAAATCACTTCCAAAGTTTTCAATGGCCCCTTCCTGGCCAAAAGTCAGAACTAAAAATGTTCTCATCCTCCCCAACAGTCAACCATAACACTCTTGAAATCTTTGTTTACTTCTACTCTTTCCTAGTTCTCTGCCTATTTCTGTAACTGCCCTTTCAAGTGTGTCCAAACTTTGGTGCACCACTTAATCCTCTCTCCAGTTTGCACAGGGTTCTGTGAAGATCCCCATCTCACACCTCCTGTTACTCTGATTCACAAACATGACTCCACACATACAAGACATTTATCTTTAGCTTCTTAGACCCTCAGTCTTCTGCCATACTTATGTACCTCTGTACTCATCACTCAGGGAGATTAAAACTATTTTCTTTTTCTCCAGCAGCCTTCCTCTTAATTACAGAGGATGTGGTCATCCTGCATAGCCTACCCTATGATGTTACTTCTTTTACTGGACATTGTAAGACAGATTTAAGCTAAACCAACTGATTTTGCACTGAAAGAAATGAAAATTCTCACACCCCTCACTGGTTTTATTTTCAGAACTAATCAGCATATTTTCAAGTGAAATGCATGCTGAATTAAGATAATACAGGGTGTGCTTCACATAGAACTAGGCTTCCATATATTCATGGATGTTATTTTTCCTTTTACATCATCTTTAAAGCAGCTGTTGTGCAACCAAACTGTGGATGCAGCTACACCATTATACTTTAAATGAATTCCACACATACATCTTTAATTGGCAGAATGGCAATTTTAATTTCCAATATGGACAGATGTGGAAAGTTCACAAGCGTCCATTGTAACATTAAGTGAAAATTTAAACTTTAAGTAAAAGGATTGCTACAGTTAAGGAACTAAGGGCATCTAGCCAACTGTGGTTTAAAATGTAGCAAGAAATGGCATATGCAATCATACAGAGAACCTGAAATCTTCTGGAATACAGTCTTTTAAAAATCCCCAGAATCTTAAACAGATGTAATGGCTTTTCATAACCTCAGGTAAATCCTGGGTACACATTTTAACAAGCTGTAACTTAAGTGTCTTGATGGAATAATAATGAAAAGCCATGATGGATCCCAGTATTGAAACTCCTATGAATGAGTTCTGGGTGCCCAGCAACTTAGAGGATTTTCCACATAAACAGAATGCATATACAATACTTCTACAAGTTCATTTTCCCTTCTTCCAAAAATTTCTTCAAAACGTTGTCTAGAGTGCCAGCGCTCCACTGTGTCATTCAAGGACAGCGCTATCACAACATACACAGTGTTCGCCTTTCAAACAAATCAATTTCCAAAGGAACCAGTGTTTTGAAATCTTCAATTTCAGATAGCTCCAGAAATGAAATAGAATATGTTAACCTACTTCAAAGGTAACTCATTTAATGCAAAACTTACCTGTGCTGTTTCTGTCATTTTCAGTTCAAAATCAGATTTAAATGCAGCATACTTCTCCACATACAGTTTATAGGTATCTGTTGCTTTTTTAGATTTAACTGCTGCCTATAGATCAATACAAAAATGTGTCAAATGTCACACAGAAAGGTTTTTAAAGTTACTATTAAAAGAAAGCCTGGGATGATCTCTAAAAATTATCCAGCGGCATAACAAAATAGAGACGTGTCACAACAAAATTTCAACACCAAATATCTCGGATTAAAGCTATTAGAGATTTTACTATACATAAATCACATACAAGTGTAACAAAGCAGTTAACTCAATTAAATCCCTTCCCTTTATAAGCAATGAAAATTTTATAATAATATTGGTAATAAATCTTACTTTGAAATAGAACTTTTATTTTTGAGGATAACTCATTAGCTCTTGTCAAATATAAACAATAAATTTATATTTGTAAAAGCAAAATAGGAAAAAAACAGGGTTGGAATACAGAGCAAACAGTTATAAGAACAATTCTGAAAGAATCAACGGTAAAAATACCAAGATGGTGAAGTTCTCTTAGAAATGAAGAAAGAAACTCAAAAGTATGGGAGTTACATCAATGGATTAACAGATATTTGAAAGTGAAACTATTGCAGAATATAGTGAAGGTCAGATTTAGGCAGGTCAGTCTTATTATTAATAGTCCTTTGGGGATTTATCCTTTTCTTCTAATTATTTGTTGCTAATAAACCAAAATCTTCTTTCTGAGAGTTAAGTAAAACAAAAAACAAAATACAGGAAAATCTCAGTATTACATGGAGAACAAAACTGATTGAGGTGACTGGTTGTAGCAGACCAAAAGTTATTTTCAAAGTTTACAGCATGATGCACAAGATGAAGTCTTTCAAATCTTTGATATTCTATTTCCAAGTTAAATGCCAATGAAAATCATCTTGAACACCATTTTCTTTCCTAGCTTCTTTATTTAATATGTTTACTATCTCACTGAAATTTCCCATCAGTTGTAACTCAAAAGTGTTCCTGAATTGTCAATGACATCAGTAAAGAGAGTTGTATATTTACTATTTGTTCTAGTTCTGATTAGCCCTCCTCCTCCTTTCAAACCAATTTCATCTGTCTAACAGAAACTATTTTTTACTAACAATGATTTGTGAAGCCGACTGCTATCTATAATTTCAAATGAATTAATAGAAAGATGCCCTCTGGCAAGACAGACACAGAGATTCTGAAGTTTCCAAGAGAAAAATAACAGATAATCATGAGTAACAGTATATCATTAGCACTTCAAAGGAATATGAACAAAAGCTACCACTGTTTTTCCAGTTACAAAGGAAACTTTAGCAGATCTTAGCCACATAGTCTTCTAAACGCAGCATAACAGAACCAGAAAATACTTCATGTAACCAAAATCATTCAGAAAAGTTGTATCAAACTCATCAGTTTATTATCCTGAATTTTACTTCATGATTCTCACTCTTACACATTTACACAGGGGAATCACCCAGAAGCACATGGCCCTATCTTGTTTCCCAACCGCCATTTACTATGCTGAAAATATTACATGCTCCATGAAATCTTGCTTTTAAAATTAAGGCTGCTTTGCAGTTGATCCCAAATTTCATCACTAAAAAGGAAGTAAATGTCAAGTTAAAAGACACAAAAAAGGGGTTTTTTTTGGTAAAGCATTTTTAATTGAACCCCGTGTGCAAGGGAGTTTGACAAAACAAAAACATTCTTCATCTCCCATCATGTTTAATGATGAGCAGAATGCCAGTATTACATGTTGAAGAGCAATTAAAAAACTAACTACTCAGCAGGACAGACAAGATGATAAAACACGTGGACACTGTATGATTAACTAGTAATCTCTTCTGAAAATAGGATATGACTGTTCTCAGGTGCAGCAATTGCTAGAACTGTATTTACCAGATTTACAGTATGTGAAAGAATAAGGATCAGTCAAGTATTTTTTGTTAAGTCACTATAAATAGAGAAGCTTACGTGTCAGAGAACAACAGGAAATTATTACACAAGTTAGTATTAACTTTCAGCTGTAATGAGACTTGCAAGGTCTCAGATACCTCCTTAGATTCTTCAACAAAGTATCTCTCCAAACATTTGGCTTTGTGATAAACTCTTAGTACACTGGTGCAGATCCCTTGTTTTCTGACAAAGCAGTTATTCTGTGATTTTGCCAGTAAATAGTTTTCATGTTGCACTGAAAGTAATAGAGCTATTTTCTACCAAAGGAAAAATAAATTAATACAATCTTTGGTCACTCTGTTCATGAAATTGCAAGTGTGAATTTGAATAGAGGCATGACTGAAGAGACGTGACAGTGTCAGTTACCTGCTCCCACTGGAAACAATTTTTAAGTACTTGCAGAGCATTCAACTGTGACCTAATTGTATCTAAGGAAGATGCATACAACAGTAAAAAACTGGCCTTCCTCCTATAGTGCTTCCTCTTTCTCCCTTCTCCTGTAGACATCTCTCATGCTGAACATTTTTTTGTTTCCAAATGAACAAGGATAATGCTACATCTTAAAAAGTCTTCCCTCAAGTCAACTTTTCCTACTGAAACACTATTTACAAGAATTCAGAAAAATTATACTTTGAATACATTGCCAGGAAAACATCTGTTCACACACATCTGATTCATGTCTAGAATCCAGCATCAACTGTCATTTGAGATAGAAGCTGGGGTGAAAAAAACCAGATTTATACCAAGATAAAACAATTGAAACATAGTCAACAGAATCACGTTTGTCATCAGTGAAAAGAAAATAACCAACGCTATCTTCTCCATCAAGACAGCAGGACTAAAAGCAAAAAGATCATTCTAACAAGAACAAAGTCCTACATAGATCAGTTAATTGAAATGGAAATAGCCAGAGGAATCAAGATTTAATACAAGAAGTTATAATTAGAGACAAGGAAACATGACCTCTTTCCTCTACTAGTTAGATTCCTGAAAACAGGAAAAAGTTACTTTTTCCCAGCAGGTCATGGAAGAGGATCCTTCCCCTCTACTCAGCACTGGTGAGACCCCACCTGGAGTAGTGTCTAGTTCTGTGTTGTTCATTGCACGTGAGACATGGACATACTGGAGAGAGTCCAGTAAAGTGGCATGAAGATGATTGAGGGACTGAAGCATCTCTCCCATGAGAAAAGACTGAGACCACTGAAAGTGTTCAGCCTGGGGATGGGAAGCCTTAGGGATTATCTTACCAATAGATATAAATACCTGAAGGGAGGGTACACAGAAGACAAAGTCAGGCTCTTTCCAGTGGTGCCCAGTGACAGAACCAGAAACAATGGGCACTAACAGAAAATACAAAAGGTTCCCTCCCTCTGAACATCAGGAAACACCTTTTTCCTGTGAAGGTGATTGAGCCCTGGCACAGGTTGCCCAGAGAGACTGTGCAATCTCCATCCTTGAAGATACTAAAAAGCTGTCTAGACAAGGTCTTGAGTAACTGGCTGGAGGTGGTCCTGGCTGAGCAAGGGGAATAGACAGGATAACTTCCAGAAGTCCCTGTCAACCTCAGTCATTGAGTGATTCTGTGAATAGAAGAATACTCCCACCATAACCCAAGGACAGTACTAAATACATCTCAAGATACTCATCCCTTGAGACTTTGGTCAATGAAATTGGAACCTTTTAAAACAGCAGTGAAACTGCTGATAAAGTGTTTTTCTTTATCGAACAGACTTCAAATATTCATGTACTTAGCTACTTTATCTCATTGCAGGGATAACACAATTACTCCCGAGTTCAGTAACAAGGGCATTGAGTATTTGAGTGTTTACATAAGGAAATACATTCAAAAACATAAGAGATGCTAAAACAGTTGAGAACAATTTCTGTTAAAGCCACTACACAAAACTATCATTTGATGCAGGTATTTACAAAGTGAAGAATTAGAACTACAGTACAGCTAGAACAGATAAGGAAGTAACTGTAAACAAAACATAATTAGGTATTTACAATATCATGCATATTATAAAATAGTCACAACTACTACTTTTAACTACATTTAACTGTTTCTGAGCATTCCTCTTATTAATACAAGGCAAACATGTAAGACAATTAGTAACAACTAAAGTAAGATGTGACAGAGCTACCTTTTCAATTTCTCTCTGCGTTGCTCCTTCCTTCTTCAAGCGTTCTTGTTCCACACACTTTGCATTGTAGTTTTCTTTTGATTTCTGCAAGGCCTGAGTGATACTTTGAATATTTTGCACTGCTTCCAAAGTTCCTGAAACATCTTCTTTAGTCTGCCAAATATCACATGGTTGTCAAAACCAAACCATTTTAATTTTACTGTTAACAAGTCATTGGACATACATAAGAAAAATATTTTAAAACCTTTTTATAAGCTTTGATCTGTTCATCTCCATACTTGTGAACTTCTTTTATTAGTTCTTGTAATCTCCGCACAAGATCCAAGTGACAACTTGCTAGTTTTTCTGTTGACGTTTTGAAAACATCCCAAACTGGTGCAAATGTCCTGGATTGAGGAAAATAATACTGAATGTTAATCTGGACTTTTTCTTTCAGCTGGCAATTTTTTTAGTTGTCCTAAAGGATAATCAGTAAGTTTACAGTTTACGTCTCTTCTTAAAATTGAAGCAAACAAAAAGCCCAACAACTGCCATAAATTTTTATTAAATATGTTCCCAATGTACTTGGCATCCTATCTACAAATTTTTCCATGTTTTACGTTTTACTTGTATTAACTCTAATAAGTAAAACACAGAAAAGTTCATTTCATACTATGATGAGCACACAATCATGCCAAGTGTCAAGATGGTGCAAGAACAGTTTAAAATAATTTAACATGTAGTAAGTATTACTATGTATGTACTTGAACAGTGTGAACAAATCAGGAAGTTCTTGGTTAGTTACGTTTCTAGTTGTCTTACATCATTGCAGCCACAAGATGGAGGAAAATAGATTGGCAAAGATTGTCTGCCACTAAAAGGGATTTACTGATTAACAAAGATGAACAAAGAGGTGGCATCATTTCTCAGATTCAGATTTCTGTGCTGAATAGACTTTCTCCAGCTATTCTAAAAATATGCTTCTGCCTTGCTATTCTGGTTAATGCTGCTAAAAAATCAATACTAACAATAGGCTTTAAAGTTCTTACGTTCAAAGGTTCTGTATCTGCTTGTTAGTTTAAAGAGCAGCAAAAACTATTACCAAATTATCCACTGATGAAAGCTCCCCACATTTCTAGATTACATTACTACCAAAAAAAAAAAAAAAAAAAAAAAAATCTAGCTTTATCTCAGAAGTCTGAGTTTTCATTGGCCTAATCTTTCTAATGAAAAAGCATCCATTAATCATTCCAGCTGTTAAACAAGCACAAAACTTCCATTTAGCTATGGAATAAATCTATGGAAAAGTCGCATTCTGAACATCTCTGAGAACAGATAACACTCCAAAAATCAGAAATAACAGAAATAAATAAATTCACTGCTACATTTGCAGGCCATATGCTCTCTCTTCAAAATAATTTCCATAGGCTTGAGAGCACATAATAGAAGTCACTATGTCTGAAAAGAACTCAGCTTTAAACACAGAGGAACAGACAGTTTTTCCATGTTTGGGCTTTGGTCTTTTTATTCAAAGAACTGTGCTGTCTTTCTCTTTGTCATAGCTGCATGAATTTTTGCATGGTTACTAAAGACTTAACAATCATTTTTAAAGGTGGCAAAGTTATGATAACATTCAACATCATCAATAAAATATTCAGAATCAAACTTGATTCTTACCATGTACGCACTCACTTATTTCTCTCTTACATACACTTACTTACCCAAGTTGAGTGTAATTGCTTGCTGATTTGGCTAGTTTTGTCATTGACCTTGAATATGTCTCCTCTATTGTAGCCCTGCCCAAGAAAGCCATCAAATGCATAATCAAAATTTTGAAGATATGAAGACTGAATATGCATTTTAAAGGTCCAAAACAGAGGACTTTTTACATGAGCTAAAAATTACTCCATTTAAATGATCTCTCAAAAGCTATATGAAAAATCACATTACTATATTTAAAAAAATAATCTAAGAACCCTGTGATTGAATATTGCAGAGAACAGAACAAGTAAAACCTAGGAACTCAAGGCTTGAAAAGGACAATTCCTTCCTCTCTATTTGCTGTTTTCAACTGCCTTTAACATTCCTCAGTAAGAGACAGAAAAAAGCGTCATAACAATCATCTATCCAGCACTGTCTAAGCAGGAGAGTGTTATATAGCAACAAAATAAAATGTATTTGTATGACAACTTTAGAATAAACAATGTTTACTGAGCAATCATGTTAAACAAAATGAGACCTTGTTTAGTATTTGTGCTGGGGGTAGGTTGTTTTTTCCTTTAAGCTCTTCACATAGTGATATTTGAGTTTAGAAACTCAAATAACATGCAATGATAAGAATTGTGTTCTACTGTTTAAATTCGTTTTTAAGGAAGGTTATCTCAATTTGTGAAAACTTCTTCCCTACAGAAAGTCTTCTTACATTTTCCTTCACTCAAACACACAATTTCACTAGTCTAGAGATGCAAAATCCAAGGGTCGGCACAGATTTCCTCCTCAGAGCCTTTGCAGGGGCAATTGCCATGGAATCACCTATTACAGCAGTGACTCCCTGCAGGCCCTTCCCTATCAATCTTTCTCACCCTCTTATTATTAAAGATACACAGTATTTTAATTATTCACCCTAAACCAATATTCATTATGTAGTGTCAACTTAGATTTAGAAGTGCCCTAGATTTAAGTAAATACTGTAATTGTCTTATCTTGAAAAGGTGGGAGCAATTTCTTTCCTGCTGTGTAATACCTTTTCGCAGGACAAGAGAAAAGAAAAAAAGGCAGATGAAGAATTCATGCCTCTCTCAAGTTATACCCTGACTATAACCTGAGACAGAGGTTTTTATTTCTCCTGTACAGCAACAGTTTACAAGCAAAAAGAACTGTCTTATGAAAATATGAAAACAATGTAGGGGTATTCACCTGAAGTGGAGAGGAATGTACTAAAACCTACTGAACTTCCAAAATAACTATCCAGTTAGTTAGCTGGAAATCTATTCAGAGAAGGAAATTAACCTACAACATGCAACAAACAAATTTCATTTTAAATATCACCTACTGCAAAGTTATTCACCATAAAAAAATTAACTTTATCTTCCTTCTACATATGATCATATTTTTGATGATAAGAAAAAGTTCAAATTTCCAAGGCTTGGAAATCTTGCTCACTGCACAGCAGCAAGCACATATGCACTAAGCACAGATAATGATTTTTTAAAAATTACCATGATGAACAATATATTTTGACTAATCATACATATCTTCTATCAAAGTTTTCCAGATTTTATAACTTAGTGCCTTATTTTTCCTCTTTAAACACAAGAATTCTGACCAAAATCCACACCCCTTTTCTTTGAACCAATTTACAGCATACTTCCCCAAACTATCTCCACAACATTAGAGTTCTGCAATTCACCACAGTATTAACATGTATCACTTAAAAACACTAAGAATGAAGAGGTGACCAGTTAGTACATTTGTCCTATCAACTGACTTTGCAGAGCACTCTGTTGTACAGGTAACAGACTATTATTTTCTTAGTAAATTAATTTTCGCCCATTTGAACATGTGTCTTTGCTTGGGATCTGTTAAACATTTAAAAGTTAAACGGAAACATACGCATTGCTAGTTTCATCAGATTTAGAAGATTCTTTCTATGATGCTTACAGGCAATTGGTGCAGAAAACCATTAGAAAGACTCCTGAAGAAAAGCCAACACATTCCTGTACCTATTTCTTTCCTAGACAAGCAGAGTGGTTTCTTAGATATAAAAAGTTTAGATTTTAAATTAACACAAACACATAACAGTTCACCTACAAAATCTTCCCCATGTCTAAAGAAAAAAACAGCTATGCAGGCAGCTCAACCTTCTTATTTTGACTTCTTTAAAAAACAAAAATTTTTACATGCTTAATCAACAAAGCATGGTCTTTATTCAAGGCCAGGTTGGATGGGGCATTGAGCAATCTGCTCTACTGAAAGATGTCCCTGACCACAGCAGGGGGGGTTGGAACTAAATGATCTTTAAGATCCCTTCCAATCCAAACCATTCTTTGATTTGATGATTCTAAGAACTGGTATCTAATCTTTCAGCAGATAGATAACCTGTCCCACTCAGGATTTACCAACATTAAGCAGACTGCCTGCCAGAAAACTCACTCCTTCAGACAGACTTCTGAACCACAGATCCAACTGGCTCTCAGCTCTTTTAGAATGTGACCAATAACAAATACTCAAGAACAAAACTCAGAAAGTGAAAATTGTATTGGTATTGACTTACTGAACACAGACAAGGAAGAAAATTTCTGCTCCTTCTAGGATATCAAGTAGGAACAGCAGATACAGCATAGAAATATTATTACAAATTAATACATTTTAAACACTTGTTTTTGTCAGAGAAAAAAACTTGACAATCTCAGAATGCTCTTACAGAAATTTTGAAAGAATTTTTTTTTTTAATGCTTAAGATAACTATAATTTTAAAAGTTATTCCATATCATACACATTTTTTCATTACCACTCCTAAGGCTCAAGAAAAGTAAACAATACTCTTCCCCAATTAGGCCACACAGAACTAAAACACTATTCTGAACAGCACAAGTAACAGAGATGGGCTTCACACAGACATGTGTCCTTTGTGCCCTAAGCAGTCTGTACATCCAAATGCACTGAGCCATCTCTCCTTTCCGTGCAAAATCACTTCTTAAAAAAGTATATTTTCTGGCTAGTCTGGAGACTTCAGCAAGCCCAACTGACCAGATGACTGCTCTACCGAGAAAGGGTAAGTACACCAACTTGTTAAAAGTATTACCACCAACTCAGATCTGTCTCTACCTATTCAATAGTTTTCAGTTTTCACTCTCTTACGTATCCACTTCTGAAAAAAAAGACAGAAAAATGCCAATGTGTAAAAAAGACCGGAAGAATAGATGTGAAGTTCAAACACAAACATTTAGTTTTCGTAGGGAAGAGTTCAGAAAATCAGGTATACAAAAGTCAAGGCATAAAAACACTAGATCTAGATGGCTCCTAATAAATGTTGCTCATCCACTTAAGATACTTCCGGGAGAAAACAGTACTGTAAAACAACATTCAGACTATAATCTGCAGATGAAGGAGGAGAACAGATAACTGTGTGCAACATCTCTTAATTTCTTTGCAATAAACAAATGTGCAAAATAGATCATGGACAAGACAACTGAACCATTGTAAAGTACTGCTCAAGTACTGCCCAATCCAATTTCTGAGTCCAAGAATTTGACTCATGTGAAAAAATGTATTCTACTGAACCATTTTTATTTCCCAGGAAGTTGAATGACATCCCACAGTAACTTCACAACAGCAGCAAAGGGCTTCACTACACGGATATGGACTCTCAAACACTTTTATTAAAGGAAGAACACCAAATATTTGAAGTCTCTCTATTTTCCTTTCTATTTCTTTGAATCTAAACTATGTATCACAAACTACTACTAGCTTTGGCTGCAATTGATCATTCATCCCTTACTTGAAAAGAAGTATCTGTTTTTCACTCAACTGCTTTTTGTTAATTGCAGCCTGGCTTACCAAGATGCAGCAGAAAAACAGGGCTGAAGAATACACAATGGAGGTTTAATATCCTGACAGGAGAAAGTCACTGGAAAGGACTGAATTCAGTGCAGCTCATCTGCTCATTGACACAGGCAATGACTCCTAAGGAACAATACTGCAGCTTTGCCAAGTAAATTGCAATATAGCACTCAGATTCTATCTTAGCGAGTTAATGAGAACTGAATTTTTTTCATAGATCTTACAAAAAATGCTGTAAGATGGCTGCATGTCTCTTTGGCACCTCATGATCCTTTAACAGGAAAAAACATTTCTTGACCTCTCATTGAGGATAAAGTATCCATGTGGATCCTCACATATTCCTACATGGTCATTAATCTTTAAATGTTACGTAAATCACGAGAAATAGTTGGCAGAAACTTGAGCTGAAACATTGTAACGTGTAGAAAAAGGTTCAAAGATTTTATTTATTGACTGCAAAGGCACATAATTTAAAAGTTATTTAAAAATAATTTAAAATTTAACTTTCAGAAGCTTATAGATAGAAAAAAACCCAGAATGCCATATTCTTTTTACTAGGGGTTTTGTATAGAAAGAATTGTCAAGTTCTATTTATCTCAGTATAATAAACAAAGAAACTAAGTCAGACACAGCATCAAGCTATTTTTCACCCATTTACTTAAGACCTTAGGACCAATATGAATAAAACGGAGCATGCCCAAAGAATACAACACAAAGGAGACAAGCAGCAGAGAGAGTAAGATGGTTTCTCACCTAAATATAGAGGTAAATCTAAATACAAAGGATGTAAAACCAATAAACTTAAATGTGTCCAGGTAAGGTCTAGCTTAGGTTCATGATGTGCTGCTGTAAGAACTGAATGATTCTAAAAATTAAAGCAGCTTTTGTTGTGGTGATTCAACCCACCTTCGGTGTGAGTGGCACCGAGTGGGTGGATTTCCCCACCTAGGATTCTGCCCCTGAGGGTGGATCCAAGGGGAAATCTGTGGCATAAGGCTTACACCCCTTGAATGCCACTCATACCCCGTCTCCACCCCTGTGCCAGAGCCTCCAGTATCCCTGGGCTCGGACAGGTCAGCTTGTCTTAAAATTCCCTCCAGCTATACTGTTATTGGTTAGTTTAAATTGGTTTCTCCCCTAGTATGTTTTTATTAGTTACTTGTCAAGTCTCATCATTTTCTAATTGGTTACCTTTGTTGTACCTCCCTCTCTCTGTAACCCTTCAAAGCCTGTGATCAGAGGGCGAAAAATGGTCTCTCTGCTTGGCTTTCCTTCAAGCTTCTATCTCCCTGCTCCCTCAGGGCAGAGAAATAAAACTTGGACTGTAGTCACAGAGAGTCCGACTCTTTCCTCCTTGCCTTCGCTACTGCCTTTTAACAGCATTGACTTGCTTGCTGCACACGGCTTTCAGGCCAGAAGAACTGAGGCACGCAAACCTCAGTAACCTTGCACCGACACCGCTGTTCCTTGCGGGCATCAAACCCCAAGCCGTAGGCCAAGCCATTGCCAGGCACGGCAGCGCGGCAAGCTTTCAAAGGAAAGATACAGGAACTCACACAGATAACACAAGGCAAGTATTAAAAGTGCAAGTTTGTGAAGCATTAAGCATTTCATACTAAATGTGAACAGTGTGATATCGTTCTGCTCAATCCAGCTCAGGATTTCACTAGAATCCTTTGTGGTTTCATAATGCATTCTCTGAAACTGGGGATTCGTAAAACAGAAGATTCCTTCGGTTGTGCAGTCCTTCCAAAAGGAGACTGCCCATCACATGTGGACTCTGGAACTCACCCATTTCTACTTAGTAAAAAAGGTTTTTTGTAGTTTTCTCCAATTCACTTTGAAACTACGCAAATATCAGTGCAATGGAGTATCTGTCAGATCTGTGGTGATTATATTTTGTGGAAATTTAAAAGTACTTTTTAAACTGAGATTTATTTGAGGCCAAAACTTAAATTTCGAAGAATTCTAGTTTTTTTGATGGCTTCTACTGCAAGAAGCCAGCATTGAAACAGGTCCTCAGTCAGTACCTTGCAACTATTTTCCATATGTTATCTAGTGTCAGTAACTGAGGAAAGACAAAATTCCGAAGTAGACATACAGTTAATTTTGTTCAGAAGGGAAATCTGTATGTTCAGTGTAGCAGCAGCAGTCTTCTTTCACAAACAACTAAATGCAGCACTAGGTCACCTGTTTTGTAAGTTGTCATACTTGCAGATTTCAGCCCTGCTCCTTCCATCCAATATAGAAGAACCTGTTTTATTTTCTGAATATTATTTTCTTGTCCCTATGTATCACTCTCTTCAACAAACCTAGTGTCTCAGCTTCTGAAAGTATAATTTTTTTAATGTTTATGCTAGCAGTTGCTAATAGCCTAATTCCAAATCTATAGTAAAAACTTTGCAAGACTGATAATTTTTGCAATCTTAAATTATCATTTTTCTTCCAAACAAAATTAAAAATCAGGATTAATTTAAATAAACTGCTGGACACCTAATATGACACTTCTAGCTTTTTACTCTCATCTTTTAAATGAAACTATAAAAATTAGAAGCTTGTTATTAACTGATGCTTAAGAGTTCCTATTCAGTTCTAAGCAAATGGAATAAGTATAGATATTCCTGTAGAATATGAGATATATTAAAATGATAATTGAGTTTTATATATTTTGTTTACATATTTTGCATGTTACTGTTAAATGCAATGACAAACAATAAAACCCACAAATACTATATTAAAAACATAGGATGAATACTTACCTTTCTCTAATAAAATCTGCTAAGTCCTTTGTTGACAAATGTCCATGTTTCATATTGTGATAGAGGACATCAAAGCCATTGTTCCTTTCTCCCTAAACAGAAACAGAAAGTAGAACTATAAAACACAACATGCTGAAGCTATGCATTTTAATAACTGCTTTTCATTTTAATCACTTCATCAGGAAGTTAATTATTTCTAATGCTTCTTCTTTTCACCAATTGCCGTTAGTTCCCATTAATCCCATATATGTAAACCAAACTAAAATCACCTCAGCTGCTACCACTACATTTCTATTACGTACTTCTAGGCCATAGTCAAAGACATTTCTGTTGTAGATTTCTAGGGGTCTTGTATTTTTCCACTTCCCATCATATTAAACACATACTAAATACGGTACTCTCTTTTCATCCTTTCACATCTTTCATTATTTTCCATGAACTAAAATTTAATTGGAATTACCAGATATCCTTCTTCCCCTGCTTTTTGTAAAACTGGTTAAAAAAAGAATCACTGATCTTTTCCTTCTCACGAGTAGCTTCTCTTTGTCTATTCTTAAGTTTAGTTTCAAAACATTCTTCAATGAGTAAGGCATACCTCACTACTAAAACTGAGACACTGCTCTAAGCACTGATTAATAAACTCAGCCACGTTATGACCTCTGGCACTAAGATGAACTTCCTCCTGACAGCAAAAAGCAACGACAGAAGTGAAAGGAAGGCAAGGCACAGCATAATAGCACTGCTACTAATACAGTTTTCCTGTCAGACTATCCATTCCCCTTCTGCCTTACAAAAGCTTCAGATCCATAATGCTGCTCCTATATAAGGTGCAAAGTGCGCCCTCAGGAAAACTGCATGCATGTTCAGAGTGGAAGGGAAAGAAAAACAAGATGGGATAGCATAGAATGGAATAGACTATTTCAGCTGGAAGGGATCTAAAGCGATCACTTAGCCCAACTGATTGAGCACTTTAGGGATGACCAACAGTTAAATCATGGTGTTAAGGGCATTGTCCAAATGTCCCTTAAACACTGATAGGCTCAAGGCATTGACCGCCATCTCTAGGAAGCCCATTCCAGTGTTTGACCACCCTCCCAGGGTAAAGAAATGCTTCCTAGTGTCCAATCTGAACCTTCCTGGCACAGTTTTCAATCATTCCTACATGCCCTATCCCTAGCTTCCAGGGAGAAGAGATGGGCATCGCCCTCTCAATTTCCCCTGCTCAGGAAGCTGTAGAGAGCAATGATGTCACCCCTCAGCCTCCTTTTCTCCAAACTAGACAAGCCCAAAGTCCTTAGTGGCTCCTCACAGAACTTGTCTCCCAGAACTCTCACCAGCTTTGTTGCTCTCCTCTGGATGCATTTGAATACTTTCACATCCTTAAAATCCTGGACTTTTAACAAGACAGCTCTATATTGCCAGTGAGAGAAGGCAGAGAATTTGGTCATATACCCTTCCAAACATTTCTG
Source organism: Eulacestoma nigropectus (assembly GCA_013397775.1). NCBI lineage: Eukaryota > Metazoa > Chordata > Aves > Passeriformes > Eulacestoma > Eulacestoma nigropectus. The sequence goes on from VZTE01005528.1 coordinate 106,763, forward strand.
TCTGTTCAGTTCTGCAAAAAGTTTTTTGTGCAGTCATAACGCAAACCTTATCAGGGAAATTATACGGCTGAAAAATAAAGCTAGCAAATAAAAACAAGAATCACTGATCCAGATCACTGCAAGGACACAAACAAGCTGCATTGCTCAGCAGAAGAGGGGAGAGCTAGGAAGAGAAGGCATGCAGGGATCTGCCATCTTAAATAAGGAGAAGCAGTCATGGGTGGATGGAAAAACTTCACAGCAGCAGCGGTATTAAGTCCACTTCCACTAAGTTTTAAGTTACCTTAAAGGACACCACACACAGACACATAAAATTACAAATAACAGATAACTGAAGGCAATTTGATACAGATTACTAGCCAGGATTATTTGCTTTACTTCTTCCAAGCACCAGGAAAAACAAAACCAAAGAGAAAAAAAACACCTATAAAATCATAGTTTCCATGGTTGCAGTAAGCTGTAACCTGTAAAAGTGCACCACAATTCAGATTAGTTTGGTATAAGTGCAATTACAGTCTGTAAAAAGTACAAGCAGAACTAAATGGAACACATGAAAACAAAGTAAACTCTAAAAGGACTCTCCACAGAGAAGGGCTTTTACAAGCTTGAAAAATAAAAGGACAAGAGCACCAATTAGGAGAAAATGCAACTTTATTTAAATATTGTCCTACTCAAGTACCAGTCTAAATAGTTTCTCTCCCCTTTCACCCCTATCTAAACATTTTTCTTTGTAGTTTGAAGCCCACAATAACTTTGAATATTGGTGCACTAACTTATTAACTTTTTGTAGTTACTCAATATAAACCCTCAATGCCACCGCATTATAATAGAGACTTCACTGGTATTTTAAATTAGAATAGAGAATATAATTCTTATTTAACTACTCCAAAGTTGTTACTGTACCCAAATTTATAGATAAACATTTACAAATAAGTGCTAGGCATTTCTTCCCGAAAAACTAATAAAATTCTCCTTTATGAAATGTTCTTTGCTCTAAGGTGTTTCTTCCAGCTAAAACATGTTGATCAAACTGTGCTGAACATAGGCTGCTTATAAACTTTTCATAATGGAAACTTTTAATGGAGCCTTTTCTACACTGGAGTTCCATAAATTTCCTGCCAATCTAGAAATGCAGGAAGGGTAGCACAGTCATGACCCAGCCTCTGGCTGCAGCCTTCCTGATAAACTGTCAGAAATATAACCGTGCAAATCTTTAGAGAATGGAATGAGCCTGAACAACCAACTGCCATCATTATCTTGTTCTCTAACTGTAACTGAAGGTTATTGCAAAGGAAATAATTTTTCCACTTAAATTAGGTTTTCTAATCAGTCCTACTCTCTTTCCTGACTTCACAATGAATAGTAGAAAGCATGACAGAGAAACAGAACAGATACTTTCCTCAATTAAGTCTCCTGAAAGTCTCATCTCTTATACACTATCAGTAGTTATCAGAAGTTAAGAACCTACGTGCAAAATATATTAAAGTTTAAACAAAGCAGCAAGTCGAAAGGAGGCTCACAGATTTGAGGGCCTATGTTGTTTAAGTCTGGCACAACTAAGACACGTCCTTACTTGTAAATATAATGTGAAGTATGACCTATATTACCTATACCAGGCTCTATCTAAAAGCACAAACATCTAGACTTCAAAACTCTTCACATGACCTACAGTTCTGATGACTAACCTGATGACGATTCTGCTCATGTTTGGAGACATATATATGTACCTAAACCAAATTGAGTATGGTGTCTCAATGCAGAAAGCAGATGTTTTTCTGCTTTAGAAAAAGCTATACAGCCCTTCCACAACTTCTCCATTCAGTAGTTACATTCATGAAGAGCAGCAATCAGAGTTAAAGCTCTGTATTTAGGATAAAGAGACAGATGTATGTGGCGGTTAGGAGGAAAAGTTGTTCAATTTACAAAAGCCAAGTATTTATCCTCTTACATGCACATATGCCATCAACACTGTGTTTTGGTTGTTTTTTCTCAACACTTCTCCTTCCCACACATACTGTACAGAATTCTGTACATGGAAATTGTGTGTCTAGACACGTTTCCTTCATTGGGTGTTTGTACTTGCTCCTTCTTAGTGGCAACAGTAATAGCTGTGATCACCGAAAGACCAGTACTGGCCTACTTAAAAATAAATTAATGCAGCATATAGTAGAGGTAACTGATGAAACCTTCCACTCCCATTCATAAGCAATTACCATCCACTAGTATAACAGACAGTGAAGTCAGATGCAGATTCTTCTTCTACATGTTGTTGCATAGTTGAGAAAGATGATCCTCTATTGTCATGTATAACATCAGGCTCTATGTAACAGACTTCTAGATCAGTTTGAAAGACCATTCTGAATGTCATTTTGTAGGTAAACCACCATCTGTTGAGGGTGATCCTCAGTAGAAAACAAATGTAAAACTGTGTGCGAGAATGCAAAATGTAAGCGGCCCTCTCTCCATATAGGCACCATTTAATTACTCTGAAGTTCATTAGCAGTTTTCGCCTTCTTACTCAGAGCTAACAAAACTCTTCAGAAGATGGTGTTCATTCTGAGATTTCCTCTTCTATACTACTGTAAGAAAGCTCTTCTGTATCTAGAGCATAGATGTCCCCTGACAGCAAGTCATTAGAGAAAACACGACTTCAAATACAAGTAAACACTTTAATAAGCCTACAATGAAGAATTACTGACCAACTTTGTACACAAACAAATTAAGTCATGGAAAGCAAGAGCAAACAGTCCTTCCATTTCCCTTCATCAAGAACTAGTTGCAAAGATTTCCTCATGGAAATGAAAGTAGCCCTGTCAGCAAACGTAGTCAGAAATCAGCATTTCCATGACTTGTGCATAACAGGAAACAGATTACAGGAACTCTGTTCTACTAAACTACTTAAAATACTTCAAGTTTTAAAGAATAAGTTTGTTTGTTGCAATAAAAATAATTCTGAATTTAGAATCTGCATTTAGTAAAATAGCCAGATATTTCTAGGCAATCTGCAGCAGCATTTATCTTCTATGATTCAAATCAAATTGTTTGAGTGCAAGCTCTGCCTCCTTTGGATTAAAACTGTTCAACATTAACCTTTATTAGTGTAAAAAGTTTATACTCTGTTACACCACTTTCTATTTACCCAGTACAAATAAATGGTTCTATTATTGTGACTCTGACTGGTCAGATACTAAATTCAGGGATATGTAAAACCATTTTAGATGCTTTGACAAACACTGTTGTCATGTTCTTTTAACTGTTAATCCTTGTTGCAGTTTTAAATAAATAGCATGTCTTTCATGCTTTCTACATTGAAAAGAATTTAATTTAATGGGCCCAGAATATATAAAAATACTCGTACAATTAATATTATAGTGTTACATTTTTGAAAGTTATCTATCATTGAAACATGACAGAAAAGCAGTCACCTGATGCTTGCACAGGTAATGTATCTTCTTCAGTTCTGAAAGTTTTGAGAAGATTGGACACAAAAACAACCTGTCAACTTCAATTTCCACCTTCCCATTTCAACACATCAAATAAAGATTGGCTCCAGGGAAGCTCTATGCACATGAGGCAGGGCAGATATTTTCCACCATATATAGGTAATTAAAAATATTTTTTACAAACAGATGGAAAGCTGCCAACTCATGCTAGATGCACACATACAGAGGGAGGAGACTAAGCAAACATTACACAACAGTTCTCCTGAAACAGAGCATCCAGCTGTATGCCCAGCAGAAGAGTAGTGCTGTGTAAACATATGAATGTAACTCGAGATGGCAGCGTGGCAAGTCTCAGCGTCACTCACATACTCACAAGTTCGTAAGACAATACATCTCGCCCTTAACGGAGCAAGCTTCTTCGCAAAGTTACGGTTATTAAAGTGGGATACTGCCAACCCTTGGCCCCACAAAAGTCTTTGGAAAAAAAAAAAAAAGGGATCCTCCACACAGCCATTCTCAAAAGCTACAAGTTAAGCAACCAATTTAAAAAATGAAATAAAACTGTCAAAGCCAATTTATGCATATATTTTAATATGCCAGAACTTCCAGATTTACCAAGCATGGAGTTACACAGAAACCAGCTTCAGCTATTCATAGAACTTCCAATAGTTTAATCAAATTAATTTTAAACAATTCATAAACAACCATTGACTGGTTTGGAAGGGGCTTATTTTTGTTGATTTGTTAATAGTAATTCTTTTAAACTATGTCAAAAGAAACACCTGCACTGGTCAGTTTAAATACAACGTCAAAGTTTAAGCAATGTTTTCTGCTAAGAAAACAATAAGTCAATGATAAAGAACATTTTCTATACTCCTATATAAGTAACAGTGTATTTAAAGCAACAAAATGTAGCTATGTTTAATGGAAATGGTTTATGATAGTTTTACCTTTAAATTATGACATTGTTTTGATGTCGCATATAGATAGCAGCAAGCATAAAATGTTTTATGACAAATCCTAATAAGGAGTTGGGAATGTTTGGCCATGTGACCTGAATGCCTAAAACTTAGTCATAAGAATCAAAGCCACTTATAGCCTGTACTACTAGTTCATAACTTTTGATACCCAAAAAATATCCTCCTGGCTTGGAAAATTGCTGCTCTAGAGTGCCATGCTCCATTAGCAGACCCTTACATTTTTCAAGGGATAGTAAATTTTTAAAGCGACAGTAGAGGTCTCTGTACTTCAGGTTCACACATCATGAAAACAGTCTTATTTATCACTCATTGACCTCTTACAAAGCAGTCAAGAAATGGCAGGCCCATCCAATTTTCTTACATCCTCTAACAATAACAAAACCAAAATGTGCAACTATTTTAACACTTTCAAAAGCAGCGCAAGAGGAAAGTCTCAGGATAATTTTCAAGACTTACAACAAAGAAGGTGATATTTGTTTTGTTTACATGAGCGTATTTAGGAAGACAGCAGCTTAGACAGTGTGTAAGAAATTGATACACTCACATAGATGCTACTCTCCTTTTCTGGAGAAATCATTAAAGTCCCTTAAGTTTCCGATCCCTTTTCCTATTACTTACAGCAAATTACTAAGTCAAGGGACAGCATCATACAGCTTAAGACCCAGACTTCCATTTCCAACACACAATTTTAGCTGCAAGCTTGTGACAGATGTCAAGTAACTAAATATTAATTATGTTTTGGATTCATTTTCAAACCAGTGGTTCAAAAAGCCTAACTATCCTATTCCATATTCCCAAAAATATTTTGCCTGGGGTTGGCTAGTAGGGCAAGGAAGAAATAAAAGACAATCCTTCCAAAGTTCTACATATTACCACCTTCCTTTCTCCTTACAAAATTCTCTTCATTATTTTTAGTCATCATGCATTCAGTGCATTTTCACATATAACTTCTAATTCCCATCTTACCTTTCTCACCACAATTCAGAGCCTATATAGATTGTTTCCCAAGTCTTCCAAAGCCGTAGGAATTCTGAACAATAACCTATTCTGAAATGTTACTGCAAATGACGATGACTAATGATTCAAAATGCACAAACCTAAATTTTTACCTAATTTTTAAATTTTTAACCTAATAATGTATGCCTAGTTCTGAGGATATATAGAAACTCCATACATTCAGATTTTACAAATCCATCTTTACAGTTAATCTTGAAAAATATTCACCAACAGCAGTGAAGAAGGAGCATTTCCTACTCCTTTTAATTTTACCTCTATACACAATAAAACCCTGTCTATGGTATTACGAAAGCTTTTGGCCAAATTTTGCAAGTTAAGATCCTGTCTAATGTCTCTGTCATCACTGCAAGACAAACAAGAACAAACTTACTGTCCTACCTTGTGTCATTTTTGAAGGTATGATAAAAACCTGCACTTACAGAAGGAATAATCCTTCTCTTGGCACTCATTGATAATCCACACTAGGGGTTTTGCTAACAAAGCTATAATGCAGAGAATCTATAAAGCAGAAAGAGAGAATGGGAATTTGAGGTAGACGCCTACTACCTCATTTTTGCTGGAAGCATTTGTGAAGACACAGACATGGAAACAGAATGTATGGGAATGGCTCACTTCACCAATTGGCCTTCACTGATTTAACTAACAAAACAAAACGCAACTGATCAGACAGTTAAATGAACATACCACAGTACGTAACAAACCTTAATAGAAAAGTGTTCAATTTCAGTTGTGATCGCTGAATAAACAACTTCTATTTTGCTTTAATCTTAGGAGAAGATAGAAGCTTTTCCAATGAAAATGCAACTTTTTATATTAATTTTAATCTTATTTTTATGAAAGACAAAATTCTTCCACGTGTTAGTTTAATACTGATCTCCCACACTGAGGCTTCAAATTAAGCAGATTTGTACGCCAAGAGAGCAAATCTAGTATCTTGGGTCATTAAATTTTAATAAGCAAAGGAGTCAAAACTAAACACAAGACTGCATACAAAGCATAAACTTGAGCTATGCCTTACATTCAAGAATAATGTAATTGTGAAATTAGTTTTTCCTAAATTTTAAGAATAACTGCTGCTTACAATTGAAAAAGCAGACGTCTAAAAGATATTTTGTCTCTCTTTCACTTCAGTCTCAACAAATAACAATTTCTATGTTTCCCCTACTTCTTGGTAGAGAGGCACAGAAAAACTTAAATATGTAAAGAAGTAGCAACTTTGCAAACAGTCCAGTGACTACGAGAACATTTATTTTAATGTTTCAAACTAGCAGACGTTACAATGAAAACTAGTTGCATTTCACACGAAACTCAATCCAAATCCATAATTTAACTTTTTATCCATAGATATCTACGCACTTAAAAATACAGATGTCTGCTCAGAGATGACTTATAAGATTGCATGTCCAAAGCAAGCTGGAAAGCCTGTTGTTTCCCTCAGCCGGCTGCTGCTCGGGCTGTACCTCCTCACGGGCACACGGAGACAAGGCACCGGTACAAAGGCGCGGAGCGCCGAGGCGCGGCTCTGCCTTCGCGTGAAACAAATGTGAAGCTGCTACAGCCCTTGCTGTTCTTCCGTACAGCACCAAGACCCACTGCAGCCCAAGTCACCCCGAGATACCGCGCTGACTGCGAGCGCCGGACCCCTGCGCACGGAGTCTGGTGTCCGCGCATCCTTCGGCCCAGCGCCTCACAAAATCCCATCCCATCCCATCCCATCCCATCCCATCCCATCCCATCCCATCCCATCCCATCCCTTCCGTCCGTCTCTCCGCAGCCGACCCC
>VZTE01005528.1:114292-181540 GCA_013397775.1 Eulacestoma nigropectus
CGCCGCCGCTCCCGCCCCGGCCCGGCCCTGCGCCTGCGCTCGGCCGCCGCCGCTGCTGCGCAGGCCCGGTAGCGCTGGGGGCGGCGCGCGCCCTCTGGCGGGGACGGCGGGAGCCGGTGCTCGCAGCGCTGAGGGCGCGGCTGCACAGGGCGGGCTCGGAAACCTCGGGTGAAACCCCTGTGACGCAGGGTTTCAGTGCACCGGTTTCAGTGGCCGCCGGGCAGCGGCCATGCTCTGTGCCACCGTGCGCGGAGGAGAGGACTTCCGTGCTGTTTGAAGGTTCTTCACCCAGAGGGTGGCTGGGCACTGGAACAGGCTCCCCAGGGAAGTCGTCACAGCACCAAGCCTGACGGAGTTCAAGAAGCGCTTGGACAACGCTCTCGGGGACACGATGCGATTCTTGGGGATGTCCTTTACGGGGCTAAGGGTTGGACTCGATCATCCCTGTGGGTCCCTTCCAACTCAGAATATTCTGTGATTCTGTGAAGTGGCTTCACAACCAAGTCTCATTCCAGCCAGGTAGGGTAAGGTCCTTGAAAGCAGGTGATGATGACTAGTCCTGCAGGGAATGTTGCTGATAAAGCATAGTCTGCCTTCCTAACAGCATTGTCCCACAGGATTTTACAGTTCCAGTGGCATGCTCCTAATACAAATGCACCTCATCTAAAGCCAAAACGTCTGGAAAAACTGACTAATACAGATCTTCACCTTCTTCAATGATGGTTCAGTCTGTAGACCCTTCATTGACTCAATATAGAATATTAGCCAGCACGGGTGATGCCAATTATTGGTCGAGAACACAGGGCCACTCAAGTGCCACCTGTGGCCAGTCTGTACCTGGAGTGCTCCTTTTCCGTGTGTGTATATAGATATGTATATACATATGTCGCCCTGAGAGTTGCAGTCTTTTGATGTTTTCATTCCTGTGATAGAGTTCTCACGCACTTTCTGTAAACACAGGTATGTTTGGCTAACCGTTCCCTTTTGTTTTCATTCTTTCTCCTGAGGCGGAGAAGTTTGATGGTCTTTTCGTTTGACCAGTGTGGTTGGAGAGGTGGTAACCTCATTCTCCAATCCACGGTCATTCGTAAAAACATATATATGAAGTAAAATAAACAGCTGTGCCTTTCGTGGCACTTCTTCTGTATCCTGAAAAGCTGAGTCTGCGTGGTTCCTTTTGTGTCTGAGTACGCCATACATACATATAAGTATATATATATTAAAGTATATATATATATTTATATATATATATATATGTAGTCTTTGTGGCAGAGCCACCACCACTGGACTCCTTCTGGGACTCCAAAGAGTTCCTGTTCTATCTGAATAGATAGAATTCCTTGCCCAAGATAGCAGTTAGGTTTTCATCATTGACTAAAAAGGGAGGGCCAGGTCTAAGCGGCAATGTGAGGGGCTGCAGCTCATTGTCCAATGCAATCATGTGGTAAGTGCTTTATCTCAACTTGACCTGTTGTTTTGTCAGCATGAACTTTTATCCAAACCAGAAAAAGAAGCTGATATTCTCAGCTGGGTGTTCAAGAGGCTCCCTTCCCCCTTACGGAAACTCTGTTAGTTCTGGTGTGAAAAACCTCACCTGCCTTCAGCTTGACACTAATTGTTTTGGTACTTTGTTCTGTATGTTATTAGGTAAGGCATAAAGCAGAACATTCAAGTCATCCCTAAGAAACTGATGAATTCACCAACTTGTATCAAATTTATGCTAAGTAAAGACTTCCATGAAAGAAAATGGTTAGGAAAAATGTACTTTGGAAGTTTACACAGCTGTAGAATTTCATCTACCTTTACTAGAGATACTTTCATGGAATATGAAAAGTATCATTCTGAAGTGGTATTACAGTTATTGGTAAATGGCTGTTGCTTTACTCCATCACTTCTGTAGCTCCATGGTAAGTTTAGAAGTTCCTTTCTTTCTGGCAATGTTCTCCCAAAGTTCCAGTGTATGCCAAGCTTGATAACATGCCAATGCAGAGAATACTTCTGTATCCCTTTCATAGTACAAATTTCTTTGAAAGTCGCAAGACTGTTAGGACTGGACGTGTCTCTTTTGATAAGAGGAGCATGTGTACTGTCATTTTAAACAGTAATAACATGCTATAGGACTACATATGAAAAAAACTTCTTTATTCCTCTTTTTACTTCATATAAGTAAGCAGTCTGCATTATGATCTGATCTGGAAAAAAAGACACGATTATAGTACATTTTGCAGTGTGCATTGCAATCTATAAGGATGTACACCAGGACAAACAGTAGATAAACGCTGCATGAGCAGAGCTGAAGCCTTCTATTCCATAGCAGATAGAAATACACCTTTCACAAGGACAGATACTATGCTATGATGGAAGGAGTCTCAGGTTCACCTCTACATTTCACAGAAAAGTTCCCATTTTCCCTATTTTCAAAGCTATATATTTCTCCCTTATGTTCTGCTATATCTGGATGTGAAGCAACTGCTGCAGTTCTTCAGCAAACTACCATGACAGAAATATCAAACCCATCCTCAGGTTTTGAACAGCTTTCCATATAAATTTGAGTGAAATCTTAATCAATCTTAATGTTAAGGCATGCTCCAACATAGGTACAGTTGTACAGAAAACCACTTTGATATGGATGATCATCAGGATCAATAGTTACATTTCAAGATTTTTCTACATAGAGAAATCCATAGCAGATTACTAAATGCAGAGACAACGTCCCTTATTCTGGAAATCCCTGATCTGCATGTTAGTGAAGTCTTTGAGAATACTTTGCAATAGTACCATTTATAATTCTTTAATCTTATCTTCTTCCCTAGGTATTGGCTGCTGAAGACAGGATACTAGATTAGGTAGACTCTTTGTTTGTCCCCGTACAGTCATTCTTTTGTTCTCCTAGTGCAATGGAGGCAGAGAGAATGGGACATTGTTTTGAAAGCCATAAATACACAGTGAGTCCTGTATAATAAAACAAGAATTCCTTGCATATTTTCAGCAGTGTTCACAGAAGATCCAAATAGTATTCTGGATTGTTGATTTTTTAATAGCTAAAAAAGCAGTTCCTCTCATCATCTATATGAGTGTAAGGTAAAGAACCACCACAACAAACCTCACTGGAAGGGTATGAAGAACGAAAGAGATGTCTTAGCTATACTAGTTCACTAGTTATACTTTATGAATATGTCTTGGTTTTAGAGAATTTAAGAAGAAACGCTCTGGAATGAGTTGCTTCCCCTTATAGGTTTAGCCAACTCTTTTCCACCAACAAGGAATGAATACAAGTAGATGTAAGTAAAAAAATAACAGTTTACTGACAATCAGAACAGCAACAGGCAAAGAATAACAGTAAATAACTGCTAGATACAATATTGCTAAATCTCACAGCATACCACCCCCCAAGACGGCTCTCCACAGCCAAGCACGTGGTTCCACACACAAAGGGAAAAATGGTGCCAGTCCTTCCCCTGCTCACTGCTCTGCTTATCTCCCTGATGGCTGGAGTTCCAACTGGTATTCTCTGGATCATACGTCTAGAACTCGTGGAGGAACTTTGCTTTTCTCTCAGCAGGAGATGGCAGGGCAGGCAAGGCAGGGCAGCTGGGCTGGGGTGACTTCTGGTATTCTCTCCTCGGCCAGGCACTGCTGAGGCAGCCCAAGACCACTAACTGCAGCCTGAGATGAGAAAGAAATAAACCCAAAGGAGAACCCAAAACCAAACAGCTTTTGTCCACACGGCCTCAGCTCTATAGCAAGAAGCCAAGAGCCGAACCAAGTGGCCAAAGTGAGAGCTCTGCCTCAGCAAAAATGACAAGCCCAGCAAGGCTGCTTGCTAGAGCCGACTTCAAAAATGCCCACAGAACCACCTTCCCCAGTTCCATGTTCCAGCTGCAGGGTCTTAAAGAGACAGTAACAATTTTGAGGCACAGATAGATACAGAATACAATAATATTTTGGGTTACCCATGGCAGAACATGCTAGTTATTGAAAAAGTATGCTGTTAGACATTAATATGGAGGGCATTTAGCTCAGTTCCTCCTTCAGAAAAGCGTTCTTGATTGTGCAGTTTGCTATCTGCATCTCCATGCACCCATTCTCCCATATTTCCAGCTTCTGGTTTTGTAAGTGTTAATATTAACTTATTTTCAACAAAAATAAAGATTGTGTATTTTTTTTTTTTACTTATAGCAACTAAGTTAATTTGTTTTATGTCTAAGTGTAAGGGACGGTCCGAAGACCCTTCCCCGAGACCCTTCATCTGCTTCACGATTATCTGCAGAAAGCGAGACGCTGAGCCTGGGCCTGGCCGAGGTGGTAAGCTAGCCAAACACAGCTGCGTCGGTCCTGCTGTCATCACAAGAACAGTACAGGACATGTCGGGATCGGTACACATGCCTGAGTGCGGTGTGCAAGGAGACATGCCGACCCTGCTGTTTCCAGACCAAGAGCAGTGCGGGACATGACCTGTTCTGTGCCGTTAACCCGAAACAATGGGACTTGCTCCCCCTGCTTCTTGGCTAGTTGCCCCTCGCTTCGGAAAGACTTTCCTCACCTGTTGGCCGGCTGCCACTCGCTTCCAAAAGACTATAAAAGGACTCTCTAAGAACACCCCAGTCGGGATCCCCCCATGGAAGACGACGGATCAAGAGGACTCTGTCTGGCCGTTGGTAGCTATAACCCCTCTTTCTCTCTCTCTATCCTTTGTTTCCCTACATCTCTCTCCCTCTCTATCGCAATTACACCGCGTTGGTACGCAATAAAATACACTGTGCTGATTGAAATGTACACTTCTCCCCATTGGTGTTTCTTTTGCACTCTGAGATTCGGGTAACGAACCATCATGACCCCCGCTCGTCTCGAGCGGATCGTGACACTAAGCCATCTGAAAATGAATTATAAACTCTAGGTAAAACAACCATATTCAATTATCAGTAAAACCCTTAACACATGAATGTACAATTGAATGTACTAATTTTAAGATTAAAAAAAAGAATAATCCAAACAATTGCCAAAAATAATTATATAACTTAATGTCATCATGAATTGTCAAAGAGCTAGTTGACCCTTAAAGTTCCTTATAAATTAAAAGAGTTAAGAAACAGATTCAGCTAAAATACATACTCTAACACTACACTTCATCTTTAAAGAGGATCTGAAGAAGTGGATGGAGGTATTTTATATACCATATACATATTTCATATACTACATTGAGAATATGCCTTGAAAAATGCATTTTCTTTCTTCATTGTCTTTGCTACAAGAACTAGTCAAAAATCTATAGGTTTATTTGAAAGACTACAAGCAGCAGAAGGGAATGTAAAAAGCCAGAGTTGTTTACCACTGTGGTGGAGAACAAAAGATGAAGTGAAGACAGAGTGAATTGTTAGCTAAGTCCTGTTCAAGAGTCGTTTCAGTTTGGTCAGTACTGTCATGTTACCTTGTAGGATTGAAAACCCGCCAGGATTATGTTCTAACCTGTCGGTGGTTGAAACACGGACTTTGCCGGGTCCGATGAGGACTGTCCAGCCCTCATGTCCTCTGTGGCTCACCTACAGCTCCAGTCCCCGATGCAGGGCACCATTCGTAGCGATTGCGACACGGACCCAGACCGGCAGGGAATCTGAATCGTTTATTCAAAGAAACGAGCTGGTTTTATACACTTCTTCAAGGCACAGCATTTCCTTACATGGCAATACTCACTACGTGACCTATCCCGTGCTGCCACATCAGCAACACACTTTCTGAATGTCCTTCTATGGGGGGATCACGCGCTGTTCACCCGTCTGTCAGCTTCCGGCAGCTCCTCTCCGTAGGGCTCTGCCGTGTGACACCTCCTCCCCCCAGGGTCTGGCGGAGACAAGCCTCTCTGTGCCTCCATGTGCTCCTTTGTGCTGCCATGTGCTTCTTTGTCCCACAGCCTGTAACTCAACTCCATCCCATCTGTTCCCACACTAACCAAGCAATGGTACCTGCATACCTGCAGACATTACCAAGAAGTTTAATAATCCACCTGCCTATGACCTACACATTACCTTCATTACTGGACATCTATTGCAGCTTTTTTGAACAGAAAGTGTAATAAAATCCCATAGGTAGAAGTTTAGAGCCGGTAAAGTTTAGGAAAAAAGAAAAAGTCTGCCTAGGAAAAAAAGATTATAAAGTTAGCAGCAAATATAGCTACCTTGAAACAATTTATTCAAAGGGAATTCTCCCAGACAGTATTAATATAGGCTAAGCACTTTTCTGAACTATATGCATAAACTGATAATGTAGTCTGACGAGAGAACACTGCTGAGATTATGGCCTACTTTACAGTCTGGGTAGGATGGGTGTTTCTAATGTTATTTCTAAGTATAAGATGAACAAAAATATTTGTCCACAGAGTCATAGCCCTGTTATTACAGTAAGAGATCAATGGAATTTCTTTAAATGTGGTGCAATATTTCATCAAAGTTATTTCAAAGTTAGGAATAATATATGTGCTCTGCTGAAGATCTGCAGCAACTTTTAATGGTACTGTTTTCTACATCCCTGGAATTATGTATTCCATTAGGCTGCATCATCTGACTCACTGCATAGTTAAATGCATGCTTCTATTGATCTGGACACCAAGCTTGATTGTATCCCATTCATTAATTCAATTACTTAAATTATGAAGCCAACAGCATTGTTTCACAGTGAGTCATTTGGTGTTAATGGTCCGCCTTTATAACTCTTCTGCCAAAAGCACATCTCATTAAACCAACCATCAGTCAAACGGAAGGCTCAGAAATTGTTAGTAAACATTAGTAAAAACAAACACTGAATAGTTGAATGGTTGTAGATTCTGTTTTGACTTCTTGTCACATTTCAGTCCTGCATGAAAAATTCTGGGAGATTTCTAACATAGTCAGGAGATGCATTACTACAGTAACACCATACAGAAGTTTTTAATCTATATTCTATGTAAGATGGGGAAATAACAGGATAAATGATTATGCTGCTGTACCCTAAGGAGTACATTCAATGGTTAGCTGAATTCATACTTTTGACACATTGATATATTTAATATTACATGCATGCTTTAGGTACTTACCTGCAAATAGGTCCATCAATGATCTTGGAGCAGCAGCGTATTTGCAGTCAACTAGTAAAAAGAACCTAATTAAAAATAAGACTGAAGTATTTAATACACTGAAATTCAATGAAAAGTGAATAAACATGAACTGTTTAGAAGAGGAAGCTCTGACTGTATAACTACTTAGCACCAAAGTGCTCCACAGTACACCACCTACTGTGATGGTGTTCTGACTACAAGGATCTTCTCCACTCTTGCTATAATATACAACAGAAAAGGTAATTGGTGGTAGAAGGGTGTGAAGCCAAGCTAGTAAGATTATGTGGTATCTCGAGAAAGAATTCTTAGGACAGCATAGTCTGAGAATAGATGGTGCCTATGTTCTTAATAAACCAAAGACAGCTGTTAAGTATTACTATACTAACAGAAGAGCAACTGCTTGGGTTTGAGTTCATGCAAGACAGTAAATGAAATAATGAAAGATATTGGTCTGGACAGGTATCTTAGCTGTCTAGGTAAGAAGTAGCTATTGAAATATTGTGAAAGAAGTAAAATGATTTGGCTATACAAATCCTTAACTAGGATTGAACATTAAAAATCAGAATGTCAGTACAAACAGGATGGTCAGTGAATAGCTTGCCTTTGGGCAAAAGTAATGCTATGTGAAAACGATTCTTACCTTTGATTCTTAACATCCATAGATTGACATACTAGTGCCTACTAATGGCAGCCACCAGCTTTAGCAAGTAGAAGACACATGTGAACTTTGGTGTCCTTGTCACTTCAATAAAATGCTTAAAGCCTAATTCCTTCTGAAGACGTGCAGTAATGATTTGGAAGGCCTCCTGTCTGCTCACACAGACATTTGAGGTTTATTTTTTGTTGTGTTTTTGTTTTGGTTTTTTTCTGTGGTTTTGTTTGTTTGTTTTAAAGGTACAAAAGTAGCCAAGATGCCTATGGGTCTTAATCAGAATAACTAAACTCTGAATTGTTACATCAGGCAATTGCCTCTGTTAAACACTGCCTTTATATGGAACGAGAAACAGTTACCTGACTGAGTAAATGCTTGCAACACAGTGAGAGCTATGGTCTACGGTTCCAGCTGGCTTCCGTCTGGTTTTGGCCCAATGATGACAACAGTTTTGGTGTGCAAGGCCTTGATAAGAAGGATGGAGATAAAACTAAAATTGGCCACATATTCCTATGGCAGAGTACTAGAGAAAGTGATGCAACTCTCTTGCTAAGGTATGTAAAGAATTTTAAAAAATGAATACTTGAATTTTTAGTTTGTCATGTGGTTCATCTGACCTTCCAAAGCTAGAAGGAAAAGGTGCATATATTTACACACGTGATTCCAAAATGTTTGAGCATGTACATTTCAGAAAAACATGTATGAAAAACATATATGCAAGAGAGACCATCAATATGTTAAGGAGAAAAAACCCCCCCACCATGTAAGATGACTCTAAACTTGAGATGATTTTATTAAAAGACACAGAAAAGATGTGTTTCTAGGAAGAAAAATACCACATTAAAATTAAGATGCAAAACAATTTTGCTGCTTTTTTTTGGTGGTTTAGTTTAAAAGCAAAATCCCTTTTTTAATGGTATCTTTCACTATGTTTTGAGTTTTCAAACTACAGAACTCTTTGGTTTTTATACCTGTAAGTCACAGAATCCTCTCAGTAAGTCAACATAAATGTAAAGCTAAAAGATAGCTTGAGAAAACTGAAAATTAAATATACACTACCCTGTAAAGACATTCCTTAACAGTAATTCCAGGGTAAAAGGACAGGTAAACCAACTTCACTTTTATTTGTGTACTTTATCACAGAAACAATAGTCTATTCAGCATTTCTGTTAAGCATAGGGGGTGCAGAGAGAAATAATGCAAAATTTTAAAATATTGGCATAAGTTACAATTAACCTGTATGCTTTAAACACAGGAAGACTTTGAGTTCCCCTGTATATTTAATACAGGAAATTCATGACCATTCACTTTGCCAAGGGGCACTAAGAAAAGGAAAAAATGGGTAAAACTGTGGGTATGACAGTTCAACATTTTATTTCCATTTCTTAGTATATTTTGAAGTATGGAAATATATATTTCCATATATTTCAAAATTATAAATTAAGATTTGAAAAGTAATATTTATATCTATATATATAGATATATGTACATATATAAATACCTCCATTTTAATTTTTACAATTCAAATTGAAGTCTGGTAGACAAAGAGCTGACACCACAACAAAACTCCTGAAAAACTGTGACTCAGAAATAATTCCTTATATGCCTTCACTTATATACACTTATGTATTAGAACATGTACAGCAAAATTACATCTGTTTTCCTTAAATTGGATCGATTATTGGAAACTACTTCATTTTAAGTCTGTCATTATTCAGATTAACATCTGGATGTCTTTTGGGAGGTTTCAATAGTCTGTACTGCTTATTTTATGCAGAACAAAGGTAAATGCTTGTGAAAGATCAGTCCTTTATATACACAGTATGTTTCATTGTCAGTCATTCTGGGATAACAAAAGCTACCAACAACTACTCTGTGACCACTTAACATAGATAAATTATTTTATACACCCTCTATGCCTACTGAAATCCTTCTTCATTAAAGCACAAATTTAAATGTCTTTCTTTTTAATAAATAACATGATGTACAATGAAAGTTCAATCCTTTGCACGATTCCACAAGCTTTGCAGTAACATTCATTTCACTTACTCAAAATGTACTTCATCCTTTTATTGTTTTTAAATACAGGTAGTAATTAACCTCACACTCAAAATTAGAGGCCACAGCTTAAAATCAGGCTTTGAGCTGATAGTAGGAGACTCGAACAAAAATACTGACAGCAATATGCTGTCAAGAATATAAGGTGAGCGGGAATGGCTACTTGAAAGAAAACAAGACTTCCCCAATCCCCTCCCACACAGCCACTGATGTGTTCAGCCACCAGGAACTCGTATCTCTGCTAATCAGCTTGTCTCTACACTGCTGTTCCATGGCCTTCTCTTGTTTCTGGAAATCAAAGTCCTTCATTAAGCAGAGTTTCAGCCAAGTACGGAGCAATTAGTTTCTACTATAAATTTCATTATCGTAAATATTTATATCTATGTATTTTATTGCTATATTTAACAGTTGGTCAATACCATGTAGACAACTTAGACCATGACATATGTCTAGCACAGACTGCTTATATAGTGTAATGACTAAGTTCAATAAAATGTTCAATATGTAAGTGTAATGACTAAGTTCAATAAAATGTTCAATAGATAAGCAATCTGTGCTAGACATATGGTCTAAGTTGTCTGCATGCTATTGACCAACTGTTAAAGACTGGGAGTGAACATAAAATGTTCAAATCAATATGAGTGGATTGAAAGAAACTGTTGTTTCATAATTTTATTTTAGAGACTCCTGTTTCTTAAGTTCTGTAAGGACACCTCTTTAAATAGTTTGTATTACCAAGATCCCATGAAAGCTAGATAAAATTAGACTAAGACCACTGCAAATTTTGGTTCAAGGTCTTGAATAATTTTTATTTATTTCTAGTTTACTCATTGTTTAATTATTCACATTATTGATAGCCCAGGGAATAAGTACAAAATTTTTCTCTCCTTTCCCATTTGGGCAGACTTAGCAAGTATCAACTGTTTCAAGAAACCTAGTTACTGTAACATTTCTCAGTAGTAGTTACCAGTTATCACCCAACAGGTTTTAAGTTCAATACACCTAAACCTCCTTTTGTCTACATTGATCTGCCGTCAAGCAGCATGAAGTATCTAAACTAAACTAACATTAACTTATCCAAAGACCATTCTTTCAGATAAAATGAAAATCCTTATTTCAGAGACTCTAGTACTTACACGTGTGAATCAGAAGAGTGCCCTATTGGGTAAGGCAAACATATATTGAACAATAAATTTTAATCATCCATCAAAAATTGGAATGCAACATCTATATTTAAACAACTTTATTAACATAGTCAAGCAGTGATTAACATTCACATCTATTATGTCACATCATACAAATGTAAATACAAAATTACTACAGTACAATATATATTCTCTGCATGATCCAAAATATTTGGTGGCCCCAAAAACTCTTTAAAATTCAGCAGCTTATCAAAAATTAAAACCATATTCTATTTAAAATGAAGTTCTGTTAGCACATAGGCAGACTTCAAGAAGTATCACTCAATTTAGTACAGTTTGAGAGGTTGCAGGGGGATATGTTTGAAGGAAACATTCTAACATTGTGGCAGATGCAGAAACATAAGATTTAAAGCTTTCAAGCAAAACTTATACAACCTAAGTTGTCAGCAGAAAGATTCAGTCACCTTTCATTTAAAACTATTTTGTGTATTTCATCCAATTTAAAATTTTAGAAGTGTCTAGTATCACTAAGTCAGACAATGTACAACATAACTGTCTACCTCTTTCCACAAAAAAAGATACTACACTGCAGATTTCAACAGCCAAATAAACTTCCTTACACCAATCTTTTTATTCTCATTGCTGTCCTCACAAAAAACACCCAAACCTTCTTAATTTTGCTGCTCACCCAAAATAAGGAAATAGATAGCTAAAGCAAAGTAGCACAATAGAACAAATTTATAGAAAAATGATACTACACTGTAAGCGCTGAATTCTTTGAGACATGGATTTGGCTTACCTAAAGCATACTATAACACCACACAGGGATTCATCCTACAGAGCCATTTCAAACTTCCCTCATGTAAGTACATTCAAGCGAGTGAGTATAAGTATTTTAGCAGAATATACAAGGCAAGCAAGAAGAGTACTTGCCTCAGTTCCCCACGTAAAACAATGAACTAAAACTGGCTTGCTCCAACCGTTAAGTGCAAAGAGCAAGCATCAGTGGTAGACAAAATGCAGTTTCTACTGGAGAATACATAGAAGACTGATGGATGCAAGTCATCCTGGAGAATGCATAGGTGAGTGAAATACATCGCTACTGAACAAGCTTTATTTATTTAAGGTGAGGTTATGTACTATTTTAACAAATACGTGTGCAAACTACATCACCATCTATCTGAGATTAACTGCAGGATGTTTTGCCATTTCACTGTAGAGCTTATCCTTTATCTAGGATAAAAAGTCACTCTTTAGACCCTATATAAAAGCTTTATGTATCTATCATCCTCATGAAAGAGATCGTATGGAAGCAGTTAGTGTTAAGTTACAACTTCTTTCCTTGAAAAAATCTGAAACAGAAGATATCTATCTAAATGTTGCATTTAAAGCATTTTAAAAGTAATGTTTCAGTTGTTTGAATATGGATGCATTCTCCTTAAGGGAAGAACGTTTTTGCACCTTATCTGTTAATACATTCAATATGAATAATATAGGTGAAGCGAAATTCATTATTGTCCCACAGTAGAAGATTAATTTGGAGTAAGTTTAAGACAAGAGGAGCTGCCTAAATGAAATACGTAAACTGATAAAATTACAACACATTTTTATTAGCATGTGTTCTGAACAAAAAGGGTACAAGAGTATTCACCTGAGATAAAGCTAGTATCTGAATATTTCTAAGTAGCAATGAGTTTTGCTTGAGGAAAGCCACTTGAAGTTTTAAAATATACATTTTACTATTATACAATATATGCAGTTTAAGTAATTAAGACTGATGCTAACATAAGTCCTAAAAAAAAAAATCACAGTGTGTGTTAATTTATTAGTTACAAAATTTATGCTACTTCATAACTTTTAAAAATTATAACGAATACAAATTTTAACCTATTCTTCTGAAAGTGATCTTCTGAGTACAAGCTTCAAGGAGCAATGAACTAAAGCATAAGAATTAGCTTCTTACAATTTAAATATATACATATTCACTGATTTAGAAAATAATCAAGCCTTGGAAAAAAAATACAAAATTGTTTATTTTTGCTTGCACTGTTTAAATTAATGAACTAGTCTAATTTGTTTTCCAAAATGAAATGAGTGGTTTCCTGACTGTGTTACGAAAAAAATTTCATATTGAACTTCACTTAAGACTAATTTAACAGCAATTTTGAATTGCCAAAAAGACGCATTTATAAGGATTTTAAATACACTTTCTGTTACCAACTTAGGTTGATCAGCAGCTTTTGTTCACTCTCAGAATCCTTCAAAAAGGGAAACTCAAAACAGGAAAAAGGCATATATAAAAACAGTAAACACTGACCTCCTGAGGTTCCTACAACAAAATTATTCAAGTAGAAAATCTACACCATTACGTAGCAGCGGCTATTTCTGTAGTTCAGCACACTAACAGCACTTTTGCAGTGTGTAAGGAGCAAATGAAGTAAGCCGTGCTTTTAGCATGCCAAGAGGCAGAAACACTGGAATGTAACAAAGACAAACTCACAATTCTACCAGTATAAACATTCAGTCAACATTCAAGAACTGTCAAGACCACACCACAAGAATTAAGATGCTTTTTATATATCCCATGATGCAATAATTCAGTTTTAAATATTAATGCTGTTTCAGAACTTCTCTTACCTCACATTACACCCTAAAAGGCTTCTGCAAATCTCTGCGCTATATTATACATTAGGACTATGGTTTATTTGCTTTAAAATATACCATGAGAGAATTTACTGATACAGAAGACTATTTTGTTTATTCCTGACCTTTTAAATTATTTTCCTTGCTGTCATACCAGATCAGTTCACATCTGTACAAATACCTATTAAAACAAATACGTACAAAAGTGGCATCCTAAGCTAATCCAAGGTGAGATGAGTGGTTTTATTTGGTTAAAGGGGCTTTCTGAAATTTAAGAAGTTTAGTTAAACCCAGATTTTAGTTGTTATGCTACTATATTTTTTGGGAAGGTTTTCTATTCTACAAAGTTTTAAATGTAATTTCTCTGAAACTCTTCCTTAATGTTCAAATGCACTCAAAATTAAAGCAAGTTTGGGTCCAAAATAATATCCCACCTTGCTAAATGTTGGGCAGAGGTGTTCCCTTTCAAAATTAAATTTTTTTTATCGACTTTTAATAACTTACATCAGAGTTATTAGTTGAGAAGAAATTTTCGGTTTGCTATCAAAGTAATGCAACTTGAAAGCAAGTCATCACATGCAATTTTGATCAAATTGAATAAATACTATGTACTGGCATCACCAAATGTATTTCATACAGTATATGTCCAAACTACGCTTCAGGCAAAATCCATTAAAATTTGCAAAGCCAAAAATAAAAAGGGGGGGGAGGACGGGACAGACATAAAACATGCATGTGATCATGCATTGAAAAAAAACGTCTATAAACTCTTTAAACAGCATTTGTAAGTTCACACTCATACAGCTCAAACTTCAGTGCAATGGCTAAATCATTCAACAGTCAAAGAACAGAACCATGCAAAGAACAAGTTCTTAAAAAAGCCCCAACCAAAACCCCCCCCCCAAAACAAACAAAAAAAACCCCCAAAACCCCCAAAAACACCCAAAACAAAAAATGAAAAACCAACCAACCAAAAAAAAACCAACAAAAAAAGAAAACAAAAAAAACCAAACCAGAAAACACCAACTAAACCAAAAACTGTTATCCAGTATCCATTCTGCAATGCAAAGGTGAGAAACTAAATCTACAAAAAGGCTGTTATGGCTTAATTTTGTTTTGCAGATTAATAATGCAGCACTTGAAAAATGGAAAGGTGTGGCTTCACCTCTGACCAGCAGAGTTAAAAATCTCTCCATTTTCCTTTGTCATCATGGGATACTCTTTAGGCAATCTAAACTATTAAAGACTTGCCACTTTCAGATGGACACAAGATCAAGTGTACCAGTTAGGATTTCACATTCACAGTACATAAGAAAATACACATGGAAGGAAAAGTAAAGGGTTAACTTAACAAGGATTTATTCACAGGAATACATGTAAGTAGAGAAAAAAAAACACAACAGAAAAGCTAAACAAATGAAATGAAGAGGATCCATACCAACTGTCACTCTGTAGCTTTAAACTTGCACCCTTGTGCATTTAACTACATCACAAAGGGCCACCAACATGCGCCGATACAGTGTAGATACCCTGCATTACATCCATTAACTTAAACATCTCTTTAAGATCATGCTTTGAACAAAAAGAAAGCGTAGAAGGTAATACGTTGAGTGGGAATAAACACAAATATAGCAATCTTGTCATCAACTTCTACAATTGTCTTCACGTGCCAACTAACACTTATGCAGCCTTTAATGGGTCTTACCATGTAATTCATTTTAGAGATTCTGATAAAATCACTAGTATATAACCATGCAGAAAGCACATCACACTGACAGCACAGAGGCAAATATTTTGCACAGCTATATCAGCTTTCCACATTGTGCAGGTTACACACAATACAATATCAATCTTATTCTTAACAGATCCTAAAAAGGTATTTCAAGGCCTAATTGTTAACTACAGTACTTTATATCTATATTCTTAATAAAAATAAATTCCACTGAATCTTAAAAAGGAATTTTAAATGCAGGGCTATATTGAATTGGTAAACTGCAACACAAAACTGGCGCAACATAGGTAAATGTATACCAATTTCACTCTATGTGATGCAAGCATGCTACTTTCCCACTAATTAAAATTACTTCTGATCACTATGAGCCAGAACGCATGCTTGAACCTTAAACTGCAAGTTAAGAATAATGCCTTACTCTAGAAATTAAAACTAACAAAGTACAATAATAAAATCATGTCCACTACCTTGGTTGTTTTTCTTAATGTAAAAATTAAGATGTCAATCTTTCCTTTGCAGTGTCCCTCTCCTTACCCCAAAAATGAAAGGAGTGACTTATTTGGCAGCTTGCAGGTTGCTTCATTTTGTCCAAGTTAACCTTTATTACTTTATGATGGGGTTTCTATACTGTACACTGCAAGTGCCTGTTCCTAATACAGACACAAGCTGCATTTTAACTGTACTAACTTCGTTTGTGTAGTTCTTCATTAACATGCAAATACCTAGGAATCCCATCAAGCAGGATGAAATAATGTAGAAAACCCTTACTTAAAAAAACAGAAAACAAAAAGAAAGCCTTTTACTGTTTGTGACCCCCATTCTTAGGTTTCCTTTATTGTGCGCAAAATATTTTTCCTCTTTACGTATCCCTATGGTTCAATTATATGGTTTCTTATTTTGGTACAAATCCCCACAATATTCCAGAATGTGCTGTTTTGTGACTAGTTTCTTTTTTTTTTTCTTCTTCACATCCAGTGCAGAGGTGTAATAGGAGACAGATTTCCACCCACAAAGGCTCCAGATGTTAAAACATTTCCCAACATCGACTTAATACAGTGACGGCAACACCTCCCTCCCGCCCCTCCCAGTAGGGTTGGGATTGTACTGTATTCCCTACTGGTTTACCCTTCCCCCCAGTAAAGGGTAGCATTTTCCCTGGGTGCAGAGGCTCCCTCATAGTCTCCCAGACCGAAGGACCTGTAAAAGGAAAAGATAAAGATATAATTAAATCTTACCTTGAACCTTTGACAGGTGCATAAACAAAGAGCCTTTTTCAAGCAGTAAGTGCCAACCTTTAACTTAAAAATGGATTTATGCCTAATGTTCCCCTTTAAGTCTGTTAAAAAAGCAGCCCATTTGTATCAGATAAATTATTTTCATAAAACAACAATATATGTTTTGAAGCTACATTGACAGTTCCACTATTGTGCTGATCTTAGATTTAAGATAAAAGCAGCCCTATAGATTCTAACCAGTTTTTCCATTTTTAGCACAAAATGATGAGGTAGTTATGACATTGATAAAGAATATTAAACATATCTGCAACTGACCTAGCAGCTTCCCTTTCAGGTGGATTAAACAAGATGCCATAGTTTCTCTGTAGTTGAAACTGACAATAATGGTGGGTTTTATCACTTTGGTTTCCTTTTCATCAGGAGAAGAAAACACCCTTACGTCAGAACTAAAATGATCTCATTGACGAGTATGTAGCTGTTTGAAATTAGTTTATTTTTAATCCATTGCTCTGATCTAACATGTAATTCAAATAGGATTTTTTATGCCACTGTCTTTGAAAAAATCTTGGCTGACTTTTAAATAGTCATCCATTCCAACAGAACTGCATGATTCACTCTCATAATTTCAGTACAAAAATTCTACTTGAAGTATGAAATTTGTATAAAGACTAAATGAATAAACTTAATTCACTCTCTTTTTTGGGTAATATAATAATCTCTTCACAGTATCACACATGGGAAATTTGCTTTAGACAGCATACACAGGTAGCATACAAAGCAAGGTGGTATAATCGTAGAGCTACTCTGGAATGCACTTTCACTGTTCCTTGTTGAAGCTGAATCATTCTCCAGACAGAACTGTCAAACAATTCTGAATTGATGCACAAAATGGAACATGGCAATAATAAACACATCAGCCACCCTCCAACAACAAGCTTTACAGTTACTGTAGTTACACATTACCATAGCATTCTTTATTAAGTGGAAAGGTCATTTAGTATGTAGTTAGGAGTATATTAGTAATATTCTCATAGCTAGTTAACAAACCTGCATTCTCATCCTAGAAGAGTATTCCTGCTTAGACCACATCTGCCATCTATTAATTCATAACATATAAGGTAGCCTGCGTCTTTAGTATGACGACTTGAGGATCATATTCATCACTTTGCTTATTAAACTTGAACCAGCACTTTGTTATACCTACACTTCCAACTTTCTTGATAAACTAATGTGTGTATCATAGACTCAGTTTTTCTTTCTTTATTTCTCTCTCTGTAACAACAAAAAAAATCAGACAAATGCTTTTGCTATAGCCACCATAATTTAGGTATACTATCATCCCTTCTTTCTTTCCTTCATACAAGAAGAAAAGATACCTCCTCCAGTGTAGCTCAGCAATTCTAGAACAATGAATTAATTATGTTTCATACGATGCAAACAGGGAGGAAGTCCCAGCTCTGTTTAGCAAGCAAGACTCATGTGCTTACCTCTAATTATGGGACTGCAGCTACAGTGCACGAGGTTAAACTCCATAGTAAGCTGCAAGGCGCTCTTTTAAGGGAAGAGGAAACTGGTCAGAGAAACGCCTCCAATTCTCATCCCCAACTTGATTTTTAAATCCATGAAGAATCTACAAATGAGAAGGGGGAAGTCAAAATAAGCAATAAACAGAGGGTACATTATTTACTAGCCTCATATGCAGTAAGCCACAAACTGCTGAGTTGTACATCTCGCAATGGAATTCTCCAATTTCATAGTGAAATACTACAAAGCGGCAAAGGAAGTAGAGCAAGGTCTTTCTTTATGTGTTTCTCTAAAGGTGAAATAAAGAATATAGCTACCCACAGAAACTAGTGCTAATAGGTAACTTAAAACCTAGGGTAAAGCCATTTCAGAATGTCTATAACTTTTTCAATTCATTTTTCGTCGATCCGTTCATCCATCCATCCATCCATTTTATCAATTGACACAGTTTGTATATGTTAAGACTACTGTGTTCACATTTATTTTTTAATAAATGGGAAGTATGTTGTGGAAAGTTGAGCTAAAACTGCAGCCAGCTTTTGACACAATGAACAGCTGTCAATTTCTAGCACAAATGTAAAATCTTCTAGAGCTCTGTTTTTTGCATGGAATCTGTAAGACAACTTCACTAAAAATGAAGTTCTTAAAATCTTTTTTGTTTTGAAAGAACAGGGATCCACAGTCAATGCCAGTCAAAAGCCAGTGAAAGAGGAAAACCAATAATCTACAGGTTTTAGTCTGGACCTTCTGATGCAATAAACTAACTGAAAATGAACTTATACTACCACAAAAAATCTTAGTACGCTATCTCTTAAAGCGGCAAGTAAAAGCCAAACATTAGAAAGGACAAAATCAGACAAAATTACTGTTCCGCATAGAAAATCATACCAAGAAAACCTAAAGTTTTGTTTTCCTTTTTTACATTTAGTGTAACTGAATTGTGGAAGTCTGTCATGAACACATCCTCAAATAAAAGGCAATGTCAAAATTAAAGCTCATGGTAACAAGCTCACGCTCAACACAAGACTGTCAAGTAGAGCTGTTTTTAAACAGATGTAGTGGTGATGACATTACATGCAACCAGTTAACTTATTCCCTTTTCTCCCTTCCACAAACAGGCTCTTTCCTAAACTCAAAGAGTCACATTAACTGGATGCTAAGAAACTACTGAAAATCTAAGAATGCTCAGATACAATAAAAGGTTATGAGTCAGATTTTAAGACTGGCAGCTCATCTATCCATGCTCTTGAAAGTATTTTCACTCCCAGTTCTAGTACTAAAGAATAAAACAAAACAAAACAAAAACTGGACAAATCCAGTTTCTTTCCCTTGTTCTGGAAAGTCATAATTACTGTTGGAAAAACATCTAACTGGACTACAGCAATCATGTATTCATGAAGAAGTGATCTAAAAACCCTGCATGCTATCACTGAACAAAGCGTTGTCTCCTCTCCTGGAAGGCAAAACCCACAAAAATACTTTAAAATTGTTTGCTTAAAAAAGCAAGGATGTCCTTATGTCAAGTGACCAAGAACCACTCTGTTTAGTTTGAATGCATTGTCTCCTAAATGCACTTGGAAAGAATCTGAAAAAGAGGAGTTTAACTTGCTAAAGGATTGGTGCAAAAACATGCACTGAGACTGCTTTGGGCAATCATGACGGCCTCTACTCAGGACCTCCTTTTAAATTGTAATTGCTGTTTTGTTCTGGTGATGTTAGAATACTCATAGCTGTGCATTTTCTAGATCTAATGTTCCTTGGAAGGAGAGTGGTTATCTGAGAGACTAACTAGAACAGTAAGATTTCTGTCTTTGCTCTTAAAGATGTGATAGAAAAGTTCTAGCTTCTGATTTGATGCTCACACATGTCACCAATTGAAGAAAAAGTGCCAATACCAACCTATGATTCTAATAGGTACTTAAGAATATGCTCATTTTTGCTTTAAGAATATCATGAACTTTATTTTTGACATAGAACTTTCTAAAAATTGGAATTTCACTTTAGAACTTGTGAGGTGAACCACTTTTTCTCTCTCCCTCTATTTTTTAAAATTTAAGATACTAGTGTCAAAATACAATATATCACATTCTGGGTGGGGCTTTTTTGTTTTTTATTTACTTAATACAAGGCAAACAATCCTTTTGTTTAAATTCTATTGACACATTGCCTAGGGATGTATTCTTGGGTATAACTGTCTATTACTTTCTTGAAACTTGCTCAAACAAGAGGGATTCTGAGGAGGATTAAGCAATCCCTTATTTTCAGCAGGAGTTAGAGAAACAAATAAGATACCACTGGGATATCTTTAATTTGAAACTTATATATTATTTCTCCAAAATAAAGTAGCCATCTCTGTGGTAAAAAATAGTCTTGAACCATACAAATCTCATTTTCTGAAAAAAAAAAAAAAAAAGTCTTACATGTAGTATAATCTCTGCTGTTCTTCCCAGTGCAGGCAAAACATAGTAGGCTGCACATTATGAAAAGCTCTTTGAGGATGATTATCCTTTTAAAAAACCTCTCGAGTGAACTTTTCAACCATTTAAAAAATTTTGGAATAATCCAAATGCATCTAAGAAGATACAGGTTAAAAAAAAGTCAGGATTTTCATGTTGCTTTGTCTGACTACTTACGACCTTGCATGACCATAGAGGGCAGAGAAACCTCCATGACCACAAACACAGTAACTGCTAGCAGTGGAACAGAAACCAGAGGACGTAAAACAACCACCATTAGAATATACTGTTATCTTAGCAACCTTACCTTACAGAACATGTCTCGAAGATCATCTTTTGGGCTAATCCATGATGCAACAGCATCACAAAAAAAAATAAAGTCCTATAAGATTAAACAATCATATAGGTTAGAAACTTCAATTTATACATCTGAAAACAATGGTTGATGTTCATTCCGTGAACCATGGATAGTCTTTGATCCTAATTCACAACTGCTTTTGCTTTTATGTATTTATTTTCCACTTAATTCAGACAATGGTAAATTATTGTATTGCCTAAATGTTCAGCAACAGAAATTGCTGAGTGTCTTAAACCACAGTGAAAACAACCCTAACTCTCCCCTCCACACCACACTAGTATAACTTTAATCCCTTCAGTACACGTACAAATGCAAGATCTACTCATTTTAGTCATAAGCAACAAATGCATCTCTCACACACTTCCAGTTAGGGGAAAAAAGCTGTGTTATTTCTTTAAGTAGTTTTTTTTCCTGGCACATAGAGAACATTTATCATACAGGTTCAAAACTATAGCCACCTCAAAATCCCTGTATTTTGTCCATCTGCTGTCATGCATTACCTCCTCCTACACCAACAGAACACCAGTCTTTAATAATTATGCTGCTAATGCACGTAATTTCAGTAGAAATTGAGGCTGATGACTAGAGGGGAGAGAGGAGTTAATGAAATCAGTCTTTATTTAACCCCTCTCCGTAAGCTATGTGAATGAACAGACAGTAGAAGACTGAAATGTAAAGTACAGAATAAATGAAATGGACAGAAAATTTCAAAACAAGGCAGATGCTCAACTTTTGTGTTTCAGGAAGAAGAATTCCAGGCAGAGAAGAGGGAAAAATCAGTTTTGTTTTCCTCTTAGAAAATACTACATTGATACAGCTTTACTTTAGAGGTGTGGAGACTAAACATCAAGTCATATTCTATTCTTCAGTTGTACCATTTATTTTAAAGAGATGCATGTTCCTCGTCACATTGACTATTTCAACAATTTAGCCAAAGTGGAAACAGAACCTTCCCTACCCAAGTGTTAAGAATGAAGGGGTGGTTACTGGTTTTGTTCTGTTACTTGTTTTAAAAGCCTAGGTTACATCTGGAAAAGAGGTTTCAGAACGTCAACTTGTACCTTATATTTGCATATAGATCCTGACCACAACCTGACAGAAGTATCAAAATACAGTTATTTTAATCAAAGTTCATTGTTTACATATTCATTGCCATTAAAAGACAAAAACTGATTTTAACAATACTTCTATCCTTTTTAGATAAAAATTACTGAAGCATCATGATACATATCATTCACAATATAAACATTTTGGGTTCCTTGACCTCAAAATAAAGCTACATTACATACTGCAGGGAATCACTTCAAGGTAAACTTTTTCATACTCCACATACAGCTTTCACTAAGTTTCACATGAGTAAAGAAAAGTTAGCGTCTATTAATGTATCTTACTTGGACTACTCCACTGGGGTTGACCGTAATCATGGTACATATCCCACGGAATGCTGAATCCTTTTCCTCATTGTCTCTTATGTTTCGAAGAGAGGTGCACCTACCAAGTTGGAAAGCAAGACTTAGATAACTCTATTACTTTTCTTCAATCAAGTCAAAATTAGATGACAGTATCTGATGGAATAAGTCACACTGAGAAGATGATCTGCAACACAATTTTGAACACTTAGAAAAACACTTGTTGCATACAGTTTTTACTAGCATAATCTCATTAGGCATCACCTCCAGAATCTGGCTTTTTTGTTATACTGTAGTTAGAAAGTGTGACCTGTATTCCATTAAATACAAAAGAAACATGGATCTGAAATACTTATAGAAACTATCATTATTAGAAGCGGAACATAAAATACTGTCACAGTATGAATTATGTCAGATACCACTTACAGAACAGTTATTGAACTTTAACAGCAGCAAGCAAGCTATTTTATACGTAACAAATCTATAAACATATATTCCTTACAGCATTTCAAGCCTCAGACTGAATTTTAAGTAATGCACAGTTTAAATTTTACAATATTTGCATGCATTGTATTATCATTCTGGTGGATTTTAAATGCTCTTTCATAGTCAAGCTTTAACACAGCAAGCATGTGACAATCTTATCCCATGCATAAATTAGTCGTTAGCCACAACATAAAGAATACATGACGGTGCTACTAAAAACTCACAAACCTGATAGGACAAGATTAGTCACATGGTTGGCAATGATTAAGGATTGAGATTTGTAACCAACTGAAAATATATCTAAAAGTGAGATAGAGAGAAGAAAGAAAGAAAGAAAGAGAGTGAAGAAAAATGAATTAAAAAAAAAAAGATTGAATAATACACACCAGGGTCTTATAAACTGCTGTAGCATGGGGGCCACCTCTTGAGGACAAACGTAACCAAGACGACCAATTGTTATTGCTAAGGTAACGCAATCACGGTTATACACCACCAAACGCCAACCAAGACATGAGCAAATGAGGGGGGAGGAGAAAAAATAAAGAAAAAACAACAAATAACTCAGAAACAGAAACCAACAGAATCTGTGTATGATAATAAACATAAGATTTCACCAGTGCTGTTTATTACCACCCCCTAAATAAGAGGCAGCAACATATATGGTATACTCTCCAAGATAAAAGAAAAATTAAAGAAGTATGAGAGAACACCAAAAACACAGTTTTAAATCCAAAGGCTTTCTGATGTAAGCAGTCATTCTGTCCGTCTTCAGAGTAATCATCTGGTAGATTTAAGTAAATTTACCTCTACACATTCAAAGTTTTTATTGAAATGTACTATAATGGATATTTTTTTATAGAAGAGATTAACCATTTTCAGTTTTAGTATCAAGTATTCTAAACATTTTATTTTATCCAATATTTAGAATTCAAGGGTTTTGTAGACCTTATCTATTAGTAAAAATACATTTCCAAATACTTATACATGGAATATATTGTGGTCTGTCTGAAAATCCTAAATAGATGGAGCACTTCTCAAAGAGTAACAATTATTTGTCTTCTTCATAATCTCATAGCGAATTTAATTAAAAATGGTTGCTAACTCAAAGCAACTGACAGCAGAACATTAATTCTTTAATCCTAGTATTTCTCCTATTCACAAAAGTTTTCCTCATAAGATGTAAAAGAATCTTACTTCTGATACCAAAGCATGAGGACACATGAAAAGCAAAATTGTTTCATCACATGATTAGGTAGTTTGGTTCTTTGTTCCAAGAGACAGACTAAGGGAAGTATCATTATGCAAATGTGTTTTAATGGTGTTTGCTCAACTCACGAAAGATTAATCTTTAGAAAAAGGAGAGGGTGGGGAATAATGTATCAGGATTACTTGAAGCAAAATACATGAATAATACTAAAATCCAGCAGATTTGTATGAAGCAGAAAAAGGAAACCTATGTTCAAGGGACATACTATGCAACACTCTAATTAACAGGCATTTGTGAACAGTTTCATGAAACATGCAATAAAGCAGATGATGCTTTCTCCAATAAAAGTTTGGTGTAGGATATACTAGCAGTCTGAAACATATTCATTCCACATGATGCAGCTCACTGTTAATGTACTATTTTCTCTGGTGTTACTCAATATCTATATACAGCGTCTAAAATTTTTTAGTATCTAACAAAACCTCACTGAAGTTCAAGTGAAAATACAATTTTAAGTTTAATCTGTAAATTCTTACAGCTACAGCCTGAACAAGGAATAGAAATCTCTGTCAAAGTGTGTTTTCAGGACTGTTTTCATACTTAATTACATAGCAAGCTACAGCAAAATCAGTAAGATTCTTGCACATATTCGTGGCACACAGCAAAATATCCCACAACAAACTTATAATAAGAACACCACACTCAACATTTATTTGCAGTTATCCATCCACATTTAAAGTAACTATTAAGAGAATTAAAAATAAATAAATAAATAAAGATCAGTGTTTGGATGCTTCCAAAAATTCTCTTAACAATGATGGAAGCAAACATTTAACTATTGGATGCCTCTCAGTTACAGGTACTACACATCCATCAGTGCAGAGGAAGGGAGTCAGGGCAGGGATAAGGAAAACTTATATTGTTATAGTATTATAGTATTATACTGTTAGACTATTCCATGGTATATTTCACAACCAGGTATTTGATTCAAAATTTTCTTTTCAAAAAGTAGTACATATAATATGCTATAAAACTAGGCAAATTTTCCTTCAAGTTCACCTTCCATACTAAATGGGACAGAGAGGCGGAAAAAGTGCAGCTTTTAAGTTTAGAGAATACTGAAGGAAAAATACCCTTTGAAAAATCTCTTCAAATTATCTCTTGCTTTGCTCAAAAAGTATAACTGTACCATTGTATATGCATCATATTCAATCATGTCAGATACAGCAACTAAACTGTCGTTTTCTTACAAGACAGTTTTCAAACAGAAGGAAAAAAAAACCTCAATTAGTAAAATAGTAAACAATAAACCCATCGCATTATCCATAAATTTTTGCTCAAGTATGGAAGGTGCTTTTCATACCAGAACATGCTCTCTATAAATGCAAAAGAAACAAGCCTCAGAAAGTCCAATTCAGTAATGCATTTGGGAATTACTCCCAATTTGGAATGCAAAGGCAGAACATAAAATATGCATGCCATTATTAGAATTCCTTCCAGGAATTTGTTATTAAGTGACCAGGTAATAGAAATTAAACATAATTTCAGTTATGTTGTGGTAAAACTGCCATCACAGATCTAGATTTTTGTGCATGATATTGTAAATTTATCTTTTTTAAAAAGTGCAATTTTTTTGTAAATTCAAAGAGTTCATTGTTTTATATATGCCAATTACATTTTTTTCCAACACTAGACATATATATACAGTACACACGTAAGGACACGCATACATCAAAATCAGTGAGAAATTAAGTCTTAAGTGCTACTGCATACATTTGTCATATTTAATACATAAATAAAACTGGAAAAATGATTGAACAGATGATAAATAGATATAATTAATGTTATAAAAGGAGAAAGCAATTACTTTTAGAATCTAGATATATGATTTGCTGCAGGACTGAGACTTGTAAGAGCTTGTGCAAAACAGAGTTACTTTTGCTTGTAAAAGCCAAATACATAACAAAATCAGTTCTGGTGTGGTTCCCCTATGCAATTTTAAAAATAATTTTTAGAAAAAGTCTTCTAATTTCCTTCACCATGTACAGTTCATTTTTTGGGTACCTGTGTTCTCTAACAACGTCTTTGGTGTGTTGGGTCTGTTAATTATTTCTACAAGCTGGTGCAAGACCATTGGAATATAAGGCTGCATTTCTATACCTGAAATAACAATTAAAAAAAATTCAGAAGAAAATGACCATTAATATACATAATATAAACAGAACATGTACACTTAGCTTACTAACAAGGACAAGGATCACAAATGTAATTTAAATATTAACATAAAGGTATCACTTGAAAAAATTTCACCCAAAACACCCAGACAAATAATTCTAAATGTGCAGAGATTTAAAGAAAAAAATTAAATCTTACCCATCTGGATAGAGATTTCTCCAATTGCCCAGGTGGCATTGTTACACACGGAAATGAATTCAGGGTTTAGGTTGGTTCCCAAAATTGGCATGAAATCAGCTAGAAAGAACAACATTTTAAAATCTCATCACACAATACAACCATCTTGTCTCATTAGATCAGGAT
This sequence comes from Eulacestoma nigropectus, assembly GCA_013397775.1. Lineage (NCBI taxonomy): Eukaryota > Metazoa > Chordata > Aves > Passeriformes > Eulacestoma > Eulacestoma nigropectus. The sequence goes on from VZTE01005528.1 coordinate 140,823, forward strand.
TGTGAGGGGAAAAAAAAGGGGATGTTTAAGAAAAAGATAATGTAAGCCTATTTAAATACTTGGAAAGTGCTAAATGCAAATTAACAAGAGCTATATTCCAGCTATATATCAGATTAACCTGGAATTTAGAACCTCAGCAGATAAATGCAAATATTTTCAAATTATACTTTTAAAATCATCCTAACAGGCTTTATCTTTATGTAACTTTTATGTAGAAACCTTTTTCTCTCCTTCTGTTGGCTCAGGTGGGAGGAGAGGAAGAGAAGAGAAAAAAACATAGCTACAAGTACTAGTGGTTTTATCATATCGTTGAACATCACCCAAATCACCTGGATAACTGTGTATTCAGTTACCCTTAAAAAAAACAACAAAGACTAGAAGGCAATCACATATTTGACTAAATTTTAAGAAAAGCGAGTCAAAAACGTCATTGTATCATCTGCCAAATTAAATTTTAAATTCCAAGCCTATCCAAGCATTCATTTGGCAAGTGCATCTCAATAGTATCTGTGGGAAGAAAGAGCAAATATTGTGGAAGTGCATCACTGATGCTACTTCCCACAGAAATAAAAAACAAAGCAGAGAAACAAAGTAAAACCTATCCTCTAGCCCATTTTTTATTTATATATTAGGTATATATTTTACTTAAGAACAAATTCTATAAGGGCAATAAAAATAAAGAAGAAAAATGAACTTTTGCACTGTCTACAAAAATAGGAACATGTTTTCTTAACATACAATTCAAAGGACAAAAGTCTATAGACTCTTGTTGATAAAGGAAAATGACTATGTACAACACCATAAAAAGGCAACTCACAAAACAGGGAACTTAACAATGCCTAATACAACCTGTTAGACACTTGCAAAACAAGTCGTTAAATATGTAAAAGAAACATACCAATGCAAGGTTTAACATGCTGAAAACACGCCTTCGTCAGGTCACCTAACAATGCAAAAGAACTCTGCCGTACCTCAGGCATTTTGTCCTAAAGAGAGGAAGAAAAAAATTGCAATTCTAGAAGAGTTTCTGATTCTCTGAATAAAGAAAATGTTGGGATCAAATAGCTTACTTATCTCACCTGCATACATTGGTACATTAGTGTCAGGATATTGCTGCGAGCCACTAGCTGCTCAATGTTGCCTCCCAGTCCTTCAGCTAAACCACTGAGTAAATCAAGAGCCACAATCATGAAATCTTTATCTGGAGCCTCATATTGGTCTGGCTGTGCATTATGCAACTGCAACAAATAAGTACACATTTTTAAAACTATACTAGATTTTCTCAGGAGTATGCATAAAAAAGTTTCAGAACTGCACCTTCATTTAGATATTCAATTTCACTGCAAACCTCTAATTTCACATAGTTAACACATTGGTTTAGCGAAGTAACATTGGAATAGTTATAGCAAAATACCATGGCTTGTGCAAGTGTCTTCTGCACCAGATTTACACAACGCTGGTACACAGGTTCACAGTATGGAAGAAAGCCAGATTGCAAGGCAGTAGCAACTGACGACAGGCACTGGAATTAAAAAAATAGAGGAGAGAGAAAGCAGTCACTACTTTTCCTCACATTCCTGAAGAGTCTTTTACTTGGGAGAGGCAACTTGGAAGATATTAGGATTTTGCATACACCAACATGTAACTGATTAAGTAAACAAAACCTAGAAAGGCAGTACCGATTAGCTGAGCCAAGGCAACTATCAGCAAGTTGTTACTCACTCCTGTGTACGCCAGCTGAGAAAATTTCTCAGCAGTAGCATCTTCTTAGAGGTAGCCAAGAAAATGCATACAAAACCAGTTACAATAGTTCAGACAGCACTTAAACTAAGCTGCAATATCTTGACCATGAACAAGCCCTAATATAACCTAAGAGTTACAAAACTAATTTTTCTAAAGGTGTTTTCCTGCTTCACACTCAGAAAGTACAGAGCATTAGACTACCTGGCCTGGTTCATACCTTCTTCAGCTTGTCTGACAATAGTTTTAATGGAAGGATGAAGTGAGAGTCAAGGAGAGACAAGAAAAGAATAAAAGGAGGATAGAACCTTTTTTTCCCTAAAAGAATCCTATCACAGAAAACACTCCAAAATGGCAGAAAAAAATCTAAAATATTTCTCCTAAACCTAAGGACATTTATTCAGTCATAAATTTTCTTCCCACAGTCAGGATATTTTTTCCCTAATGGAAAATAGCTAACATGGTCAGCTTTTACAGTCATATTTCCTAGTAGGAACACCTTCAGTAGAAAACATAATTTCTAAAATAAGTTGATACAAAATACACACATTTTAACATTTACCTCTAATAAAGGGAAGAGATCTTTATCTTCATCCTTCAGCATGTTCCACTTCTGGATTAACGGAGGCATTAGCATCTGAATATATTCCTGTTTAGGATGAAAATGCATCAGCTGCTAAAACACTTTACCGCATATTATTTTATTTCAAAGCTAAAGAAGAATTGAGATATATTCTACTTTCGCAAAAAAACCAAAAAATCAGGTGTACTGTACTTCAGTAACTGTTGCAATTCACAGAAATATTTTAATACTAGAATTTACAATTTGTGTTTGATATTTTTTCCTAAAGCACGTAAGTACTTTTACAAAGAGAATCTCTTCCTCCAAGGTTTGGTTTCAGCATAGCTGCCCGGGTTATTACGAATCTATCTGACTGCCTCAAGGTGTACAGAAAACATTTTTATATTTACATTGTGGCTCCGCATCTGCCACCTGCTTTTCTCAACCACCTTCCACTGCCCTGATGCTACAACCCTATCTCCATGACCACAAGTTCTGAAACTTCTTCCTCCAACTAATCATCCATGAAGAAAGTAATCTGCTATCCCTCCAGAAGGAGGCACTCAGGCCTTTTATATAAAGCTGACTTCCTTGCCACCGCACAACCAGCCACAAGACACCTCTAGAGTACTGTCGTTCCCAGAAGGTATCTCAAGACCCACCAGATTTTGCTATGTCCAAAGGTACAAAATTCTAACTGACTAAAGAAAGTCCCACCCTCATGAGGAGCTGCCATTTAGCTTCCTCCTGCTGTCAAACGTCAAGGTGGCCAGGCTCAGAGAGAGACTGAAAAATAGGTCCTTTGATGGTGTGGGGTCCAGATGGCAAGTAAAATACCATGGAAGCAACTAAAAATGTTTTTTTCTAGGGCATCTATGTTATTTGAAACACTATAGAGAAATAAAACAAATTTATCATAAGATGCAAATATATGACACATACATCTTCTACTAATGAATATAAGTACACTAAAAAAAAACCCATTACATTTGCCTGTCCAAAGCAGTATCTGTACTGGTATCTCCTCTGAGCTAAAAAACTTGGAGCATGAAGAAGAAATCATGATGAGCAGCACATTTCACAACACAACACACACTATTGCTTGTTTACTCAAAATGGCAAATATTTGTGTAGTAGGAAAATTATGTGCAGTCTATGTATTTAATCTGTAAACATTGAGTACTAATAAAAGGTACATGGAAACACCAGCATTTCTAGTTTATAACATGTAAAATACACTACAAAAAACACTGAATAAGTTTTTCAAATACGGTAAGTCCTTCTACAGAACATAAGGTATACTCACTGGTTTATTCAGATGATGTCCTACAGAATCTGCTAGAGTTCCTATAGCATCATAAAGAATGAGCAGGTTTTTATGCTGGTATTTACTAAATGCGAAGACCAAAGTGTCAAGTATATATGCAAGATAAGGAACAAGCTCTGTACAAGCCTCCTCTTCTAGAGTAGCAAAGGCACTGAAGGACAATAAAACAAGTTAGTACCTCGGACAAAATGAAACCAGACGACCCCAAAATGCCCTACTTAACCTATTTCTGTTTAAACATAAAGCTGTATTTAGTCTTTGAATTCATATAAGATATGCTTCCAAAAAGGTAATACTTAAAACTTTGATCTTTTTTGACTGAACACAGATTCACCCATAAGGATCCAGCTCTTATATTGTAAAGAACAATATTTTGAAATATTGGCATAAAACTCATTAGGGATATGGAAGCCCCCATTATAAAGAAAAGCATTAGTAGAAAAGTTACAATATACTAACTAAAATAGAAGGAACCACAACAAAAGCTGATTATTTAAGTTAAAAATGGACCACTATCTTTAATGTATACAGTAGCTGCACCTAGATATTTCGGTGCTGTTGTGCCAGTACAATGCAAACATCAGCCTGTACTCTCAGCAGTACACTACATAGAAAAAGATATAGAAAGACATGGAAAACTAAAAGCAAATACAGAGGATGAACAGTTTTAGCTGCTTTTGGTCAAAGCACACCTCATGACATTATGGAAACTTTTCAGCTTGTCTATGCAGTGTTTGAACGGCAGCGTTAAGAAAACCTATCCAAAATGAAACAAAACAAAACAAAAAATCCCCCCACACCAGACATGCTGCTTCAGAGAAACATTAATGAAAGGAAAAAATTACGGAGCAATTGAAGATTTACTGGCCTAGCTTTGTCAACAAGATTATTATTATCTTGTCTCTGGAGTAAAAATGCATGCATCATTGCACGAAGTGAACAATCCACTGTGTGTTACCAAATACAGAAATGCCGTTTTCTTAACACAAGGGAACTGTGAATACTAAATGGCTAGCATTCTTACTTTATTTATTTATTTATCATTTCATTATATTGTTAAGAAGTATTCTTTCAGAATACAACGGAAGGCATACAACTTGTGCAGGAAAATGTATTTCAGTTAAATACCATTTTGTGTGTTGCCAACTAAAGGAGCAGTTTCTTAAAAGCATAGATGTGAACTTTAGACATCTGCTACCATATAGAAGTTAGGGACAAAAACACAGTATCCTGTGACCAATCTTCAATTTGGCAGACATTAACATCTATGCAACTATTCACTGTTGGGATGAAGATCTTTGTTGTTGTCCAAGAAGGTTCATTTTATTTCCTTACAATTTAAAAAGCTAGTAAATACGTTTTGACTTGTAACAAACATTTAACATTGAACATTTTCCTTACAGTGAAGTTTCCTAGTTAGTTGTATTTTTAGTTGAAACAGTAATTTTAGTGAATCTCTGCTCTAAAGAAAGTATGTCAAAACATGCTCTAAGTCTGATAGTGAATTTTCATTTAAAAAAAAAAAAAAATCAGGCATACTGTAATTTTTAATAGTTCCATTCTAGATTTCTTGTTACTACAAACGTTTCCACGGCCCATTGCACATCCTTCATAAGTGCTATGTGAGGTTATTTAACTACACTACAACACAATTGTGTTCAACTAAATGTAGATTTTCAGCCATGCTTTGTACAAGGAAAGTTTGAAGAGAAGTGGAATATTTTCCTTTGGTTGGTTGTTTGTTTGATCTGGTTTTTTGGGTTTTGCATTTGCGGGTTTTTTTAATAGAATAAATAGAGCAGACATTAAAGCTACCCAAATTCGCTAGTCCAATTGTTGCAAACGTTTGGAGACAAAAAGGAAACAGTGTTTAATTCCTCAATCTTACTAAGTACATTTCATAGTCATTTTATCTGTTCTCAGGCAAGGATATATTCACCCCTCTTGAGCAAAGCCTGGCCCAACAATCCTGAACTCATCACTGTCCTTAGGCACCACTCACATTTGGGGGTTGCTACTACTATTATCATTTATTATTATTATTACTATTTTTAGTTTCAGGTGTTCAGAGGCAGATGTAACTGCTTCTTGAAGAAACGTTGAAAGCTTGCCGTGTACACCGCAGTCTGACAAAAACTGACACGTACATTTTTTTTTGAGCCACCTGCACATAGAGTGCCACCCATTTCCATTCCATTAATGTTGTGTCCACTAATTAAGCAATAATTTTTTTTTTTTTAAGAATTAGACAAGGGGAGAAGAGAATCTTATCTCCCAACATCTTGCTTCAGGAGAAAGATAATATCCCTCAAAATAATCATAACTGAAATTTTTGGTAATGCTGAGTTAAGTATTACAGTATCAGTAATCCAATCATAGGATAGCTTTCCACTGTAATCAATTCTGATCGTGCTCATAAAAATTTTTTAAAAATGCCAAATTTCTGGTCAATGAAACATCATACATTGAAAGTAAGTGTTGCAAACAGCTAATTTACTACAATAAATTATTTAGGCTGGTGTTTTGCATACTCTGAAAACAAAGTGCGCAAGAGAAACAGACATTAACTTTTTTCATGTTATTATAACTTGGTAGAAAGTTTCATCTACCCCAATGTAAGAGAAGGAAATACATTCAGAGCTAGAAATGGAGTCATGCATTCACTGATAAAGGCATTAAAATAGCTTCCCATGGGAAAAAAACGCCCAATGTATGGATAGTGATGCTTGCTTAAGCTTTGGCTTACCTGCAGGCAGCTTCCTGTACTCTCTTGTTGCTATCCAAGATACGCTTTAGCAACTCAGTCATTAATGGCTTCAAGTATGTGTCTGGGGGTTGACTAACTACCCAGTGTGCATAGCGACTAAGAGTCCAGCATGTAATGGAGCGCACAAGAGCCTTTTTGTCGGAGAGGCACTGAATAAGGTGAGGGATTAGCTCTGGAAGATATGGAATCATACCCTGCATGCAGCCTGGAAAGAAAAATACAGCTATTGCAGTACCAGAATTAATGAAAAGTCCCATTATTTTCTATTTCCTGTGAGAGATGTACTTTCCTTCTCTACCACACAGGAACACAACATGCAAAGTTAAAAATACAACTATTTTAACAAAGCAAGTCTACCTAGTTTATATAAAATCCTAAAAAAACCCCTCACATAAATAATAGTTAAAATTACTAAAACGATTAAATAATAATTAAAATCTTCAATTAAACTTACATTATTTTCAATTACATTTCTACTTCAGTGCTTCCCCAATCTCCAGAAATTCTGTTTTACTGAACATAGTATAGCAAGTACATCCAAATAAAGTTGCTAAAGCTTGAAGGTCCTACTTCAGTCTACTGAAGTAAGTAAGCAAGAAAATACCAAGCAGAGAAAGACTGTCTTGACAACAAATCATCACATGCAAAAGGATTCGTTAAGAAATTACAATCTGTTTTTCCTAAAATCATACAAATATTGACCACCAATAACAGCTACACCCTTCAAGTCAGCAAGGGCAGTAAGACAATGAGATTTGCCAGAAGCACTAACTTCCACCTTGCTGGACTTCAAATCAAAACCAACTAAAAATTTTCTAGTAACAGTAAAAGAAGTATGTTCATTAGACACTGTGGGAGAAGAAAGATAATCCAGGCATGAACCCAAACCTACTTCTTCAGCCTACAAAAGGGACAGAGATTTTGCCTGAAGCTGGAACTTCAGGCAAAAACCCAAGCAAGACTGTGAATAAGTAAAAATGAATGGAAGTTAGCCTATTTTAATTAGAGAACCATCTACAAAAGGCATCTCAGTGTACTGAAATCACAGGAGTGGTCTTCTCCATTTCTGAAAACACTTAAAATCTAAGGCTAAAATGTATTAAGCATTTATCTTCCATGAAATCAAGGTAGTATTTAGGAGAGACCAACAATTGTATACTGCAAAATTTAGAAAGAGAGAACTAAAAGAAATTACGTAATCTGTTTAGCCTCCCAAACGTGCATAAATTTGAAAATGAAAAATAAAATAACTGCCATCACCTATTAGTAGTTAAAGAGCCTAATCACCAAACCTAAACCAGCTAAGGACATACACCTGTTCGCATTAGTAAGTTCACTTGAGCTGCTTTAGAACCAATTAAAAAAACAGCAACCTGGTATGAACTGTTGCCTTACCTTCAGCAATTGCACCAAGAACAAGGATACCAGATTCTTTAACTACCCATTCAGGGTGGAAGAGCAACTCCTTCAACAGTGGCAAGATGTGTGGCAGAAGTTCATCACGAAATACATTAGCTAGGACATCTAGAGCAGCAGCAGAACATTTCCCTGAAGGGAATTAACAGTGTTAATCTCTGCTTATTATACAAATAGTTATAGTTAGACAATATAATCCTCTTTTTAACTCTGAGCTGTCAGTGGATTCTCAGTGCACTAGCAGGAAACACACTTCCACTCTATTACACTACACAGGGATACACTGTGCTCCTGTGCAAAGCCACAGCTCTTAGAAAGCCATGTTTATTATAATATCAGTTTCTTCTTAACCTGTCATAAAGAATTGCACTGGTCTCATTAGTAAGCAATGCTGCTGACTGTCAAGCTATGCTGGTGCTTCCTCTCTGTTCAAACTGGAAGTCAAACACAGAACAGTGGACACAAAATAGGGCACACAATTCTGATTTTCAGATAATAAAAATATTCTCATAATCAGGTAACATATGTCATTACAGATTTCTAAACTGTTCTACTCTTTCTCTTTTAGGCCACAATTCCTGAACAACTTCAGCTTTCTCACCATTTTAATCAAAATCGTGCATCACAGGGCACCTTATGTCATCTGAGCTCTTTCTCAGAAATGTGTATTTAATTCTGCAATCTCTACACACAGCAGTGACAAAGCAGAGCATTAAGAATATAAAACTATACTTTTTTTCCAAGATGCAGCTTTACAGAAACAAGCATATTTGCACTCATATTTTCAACAACAATAATTCTCCAGATATGTCCCAAAATTGTTTAACCATACTCCTGAAGTTACATCCACCTGTTGTAAAAACTCATGGCCTTAGGAAAGAAAACCTTATGTGGCTACGTCCACATCTCAAAGTATTATTCCACAATGAGGTTGTTTGCAAAGCATATTCAAATCAATTTGCCAGAATTTCACTAGCTATTTTCTGTCATTGAACTTAAAGAACAATTTGTGGTGTTTTCTTTCCTTGTAACATGGCCTATTAGCTTAAAGGTCCTATAACCCCCACAACAGGCCATCCGAACTCTGGTTTCCTCAGAGCCACCTCCTACCTTCACAAAAACTAAATTAATGTATTCTGGTCAGAAGCAAATTCCTCAGAGAGAAAAAAAGTACCTGTAATGGCCATAGGTAGTAGAAAGTTCACATGCAAATAAAGAACAACCCAAACCAAATCAAATGTAACCCAATTTTAGAGGGAAGACTGAAATTAAAGAAAGCATTATTAAGCTTGCTCCAGTTACCAATGTGCAAAGCTTTTTTTCTCTCTTTTTAAACTGAAATTAAACACGTGATACAGGATTTTTATTCTTTCATAGAATTAAAACTGTAAGTCCAAAAGCTCCATTGAACTGTATCAAGTAAATATTTTTAACTTGATCTGCCATATTCAAAAGCAGCTTACAGATGGAGAGCTTTTGCCAATACTTTATACAAGTTATAAAGTCAAAGTGTCGTCTGAAAGGCTCCCCCTCCAACATAACCACCAATTATGTCAGCAGATAGTTATTTTTGTAGTCAAAAACAAAGCCTCAGTATTCCTATACACAAACTTGTCTTTTTACTGTGGTTCTTGTACTATGAAAGTAGCTCTAGTTTAAAGCATTTCACACGTTACTTTGACATACTTAAATTCCAGTCAGAAATAGTATCATCATCATCAAGTTCATCATCATCATCGTCATCATCTTCGATACCATCTTCTTCATGTTGCTGAGCCACCGTCTTCGAACGATGAAAACGAGGCCTTATGTCCTGCTCACTATCTGGAATAGCTTCGTCTTCTTCAACATCCCCCTGTCATCAAATTGTTTTATCAGATAAACTAGTCCAACTGTATTGCTCAAGGAAGTTAACAATGTTGTTTTAGTTCAAGATTTCGTTCATGTATGAAAGATTCACATCCCACCTGAGCTGCTCAACTAAAAAATGCCACTGTTCCTGTGTTCTACTGGTGCATTTACCAGAAAAACAATAGGAAGATACAAGCAAGAGAGGTACGCTCACCCATAAAGTATACTTCTTGTTAAGAAATTACTCAATGTGAATGAAATAGAAAGAAGTGATTGAGAAATTCTGATACACAGACATATGTAGAGATGGAAAAAGCCATGTATTCAACCTAGAAGGCATTAGAATTAGTTCTGAACATTTTTTTCATGCTGCATTCTTGCAGTAGTTCCCAGCTCTGCCTAAACTGTGTGGGAGGGGACTGGGGCAAAGCAGGAGAGCCACAGATTATTTTGCAATAAACACGGCATCAGTTGCATTTAGTAATTGGAACAGCATACCTTGCCCCAGAAAGCTAATTCTCCACTGAACAGATGGTAGGCTAGGCCTGCCCATTCTGATCTGAATCATTCTGATTTATAGGTCAGAACCTAACCAACTATTCCAACAGAGTAAAAGAAACTGATGCTCACCTTCAACAGAATAATATCAATCTCTGAATATTTCATACCGTTTACCAGCACAGGTATCAGCCTACAAAGAAATATTTATACATATCAAAATAACACATAAAAAAGCAAGCCAGCTTTCAGTTATATGGACCATAATTTTGCTTGTAACCCTCACCTCCAAACTCAAAAGAGAAATACCTTAGCCTGATAAAAAGAGCTAGTACTCAAACCAAGCTCCATGTCATAAAATTCATCAATACTTTATAAGGATAAAAAGTGTTATTTCAAATTACAGACTTTTAAACAGAAGTAGCCAGATGGCACAACTGATAAACTTGAAGCACCTTTCAGAAATTACATCTAGAGGTTTTTAGTAAGAATTCAAACTCCCATAATATGCACGGTAAGTTGACTCTTGACAATTGTACTTGTCACTTTATTTACTTGTCGATGAAGACTCTACCTTATTACTGTTAAAGACTGAGGCCTAACTACATTAAGCTCTCCCATCACCTCACGATTACTTCAGCAGGACAAGCCTTCAACGTTGCAGAAATCTTGACTAACTCCTATTAGGATTTACTTCATTCCTAAACAGGTTATGGTTATGGGGCTCCAACTATACAGATGTATAGCTAAAAAAGTACTAAAGGAAAAAATCAAATACTTCCCATAAAAACATGTTTGCCACAACAAAAGAAAAAATACGTAAGAATACATAAGCCAAATGAAACTAGTAAAAACCATGGATGACGCAGCAACAGTGACAGACTCAATCTTCCTATATTCTGCAGGTGAGTATTGTGTTTGAAGAAATCCGGCTTGCTCTAATATTCACGCACTGCAATGCCACATTACGTTCTAAACTTTGAATGAAGGAATAGTAAGTATAAACATTATCACCAATTCATTGGCATTTCTGCAGCATACTTTGTGAAGTGTACATTCTATAAGAAAGCCTACAGGCATAAAATGGAACAGATACCAGAAACCACACGAACAAGTTTTAAGAATATCTTGTCCCACTTTTAATTTAACATACAAAATTTTAAGAATATCTTGTCCCACTTTTAATTTAACATACAAAATTTTAAGAATATCTTGTCCCACTTTTAATTTAACATACAAAATTTTAAGATTATCAAGTACTGACAAGCTTATATAGCTCCCTAGTCAAACAGGACTCACCAAAAAATACGTTGCCTTAAACATACATGACACTGAAAGATCTTAGGAAAAACATGATGTGACTCAATAATAATTTGTTCTTCTAGAAAGGTAAAAGCTTTTTTAAAAAAATTAGTATGATGCTGTTGCAGTGTCAAGGTTCATGTAGGCCAAAAGAGATTTAATACTAGCAGTTATTAACTACGTGATGTGAGTTGGAACTTGTACTATGTACTATCATTCTTTTGCCTTCTGAACTACAAAAGTAGGAATTAAATCAGACCATTTTAAAATTTAAAAATAATTTCTCATAACTTACTCTCCTGGTTTTAACTCCTATTCTTTCTCTTCTACAGTACATGTTTTAATCTCAAATTTCTACTTTTTAATTGGCTAAGAAAACTGAAATTTTGCTTCCTTTTTTTAATTACTTCACATCTATAGTGCTTATTTTTGCTGAGAAGGCTGTCATTCTGTTCTTCCACTCAAAATCTTGAGAGAACTCTCCCCTAATTTAAAAAATCTTCAATCCATATATGAAAAGAAAGAGTATTCATTTGCTGGCAACACTGAAGAATTAATTTCCTGTTGTAAAAGACTTCAAATTAGTCTGAGGAAGTTGCAAGCACTGTTGCAGATATAAAGATATTTACACTCCAAACACAGACGTTTACTCCCATTCAATCTAAGATTTGTCTCTTGGAGCATAGGAGAACTTCTCGAAACTTTGAAAAAGTAGGTTTTGAAACTTAAACTACTACCAGGCTGCAGAAATATGAAGGAACAAATTGCACAGGCTTTCTTCAAGTTTAAATTGTAACAGTAATTGATACAAAATTGATTTATAAATCCAAGTCATGTCATTTTGTTTTATGCTCTTTTTAAAACGAAGAACTCTTTGCATGACTATGCACACTGAAGCATTGCACAGAGATGCCTACATCAGCAGTAGTCAAGATGACATATTCATGGTACACCAGATATTATGAGTAATGTCATGTGGAACTGTTCACTTGAGCTTAAGCGCATTTCACTGTATCTCTGCATTCATGTGAAGCAGAACAGCTTGTTAAATTCGAGGTAAGCACTACAGTGACACAGTTAAGTGGTTTCTGGAGTTCACGGGGTCTGAAACCCTCAAAAGTCTTTTCAATTTTACTATGCACATGAACTAGCTATGGAAGAATTCTTCTAAGCATGCTGCAAGCCATTTACACTGTCTCTAAGAGTATCCATGAACAAGTCAACTGAAATTTTAAGAGGACTGTCTCAAAATAAATATGAGTTGTAATTCTTGATACTTACTTAGTAAGATGCCGACATAATACCTCTTTACAAATCGGCTGTTCAGCCAAAGTCAGCCAAAACTCACATGCCTCCAAAGCCACATTTTCATCTTGGTCCTGGGTCCTTTGAAGCATGTACTACACAATATAAAAATAAATTACTTGTATAAAATAGAACATTTACGTTAGAATTTTTTCATTAGTAGCTCAAAGACCATCTGAGTAATGTAAAATAACATGCCTTATCCTTGTTCGGTCAACACACCCCAAAAAGTGACAGCTTTAATGTGTAAACTGGAGCAGTTTCAGCACTAGTGCTAGATCTTTAACATAATTTTCTCACTTAGGGTCAAGTAATGCCTGGCTGTGATCCCAGTCATTTTGGGATAATTAATTTAATGAAGAATAAACAACTGCCACATGCGCTGCCTGTCAAACACAATGTTAAGCTGGCAATTAGATAAGAATAAAGTTTTGCAATCTCAGTCTTAAAGGGAAACAAAGAACCAGCAAGTGCACCTGTTCTAAAGAATGGTTTTTATTTATTATTTTTGCAATGTCTAACAGGGGAATCTGCAAAACATCTAGGAAATGAGACTCACCTCAACTATACTAATCATATGAGGAAGCAGGCGATCCATCCGAACTTCCAGCAACATTACCAGAGCACGGCAAACATTTTTGCGTACTTCAGGCTCCTCATCACCAGCCAGTGCAAAAAGATTCTGTTGGAAAGTAGTAACAGTTGAAAAACCTCAATTCATCAAGTTCAACTTGTATTAAAATTGACATTACTGGCTGAAGGAGATGTACTTTTGTACTTGCCCAACTCACACCTCAGAATACTATTTTATTTTTTAAAGACATATGAGTTAGCAAATTAACTCTTCAGTCTCCCAGTGTGTATTTTATACATGAACATGACACTGTGTATTAACATAGGCAAAAGAACAGTACTTCCTGGATTGTTTTCTCTTCCTAAACATAAATTCTGTCAGTACACAAGAGGAGCAAATCAAATACTCTAGGACAATCCAGAATCCTTCTCATCCAAGTTCAGTAACAGTATTCAGATGGGCAAACAGGCCCAGTGACATGCACTTCTCAGGACAGGTAAGAGACAGACTGCTGCCATTACTTTTGCACCTTTACACAACAAGAGCTTCTCCTAATTAGGAAAAGGAAACATCTTTTGAAATACACCTACTTCCTTCGCTTACAGAGAGGTTAGCTCTGAGCACAAGCACACAGAATGAACTTCAATCCATGGGGACTGAAGCTAAGAATGGGCAACCAGAAATGCAGAGTTTAGGGTAGAGGTGGTTGTAAAATGTAGTTCAAAACTCTTGATAAATCAGATAGGTAATTTGACTTAAACCTCCAACCAAGAATACACACCCACCTCAATAAAAGAATCTATGTGCAACATAAGGGCTTGAGTTCTGCTGATGATAAATTGATTGACGCATGCCACTGCATGAGACCTACAACAGAAAGTTAAAATATATATGTTTCATGAGTTAAAAATACTTTTAAAAACTGTACTCAGGCATCAAAAGCATAAACCAAGTATCTTCAAAGGCAAGAGAGAACAAATCTATGCACCTGTAGCATTACCAAGCAAAATTACTAAACTACATTTTAAGTACTGCCTTATACTCTGATATACCTAATAAGTCTTTAAAAATAAAGTATTCAGTGAATAGGGCAGGATGACTACAGCTGGCATATTTGTTCTGAACAGCATGCATATTCTTTCTGAGCATGACTGTGATCTTGTCAAATAGTAATAATTCCATACAAGTCAACACGGTGATATTTTAGCCTGACCTTCTTTGTTGCTAAGTACACGACCGCCTTTGCAATATGTTTAAAATTTAGTGAGACCAGAATGTGTCCACAATATAGATGTAGCTTAGAACAAAAACACACTGGTAGTTGGATACATACTAAAGCACTTGTGGAAGAAACATTCTAAGAAATGAAGCACTGTTCTTCTATTCCATTTCATGCAAAGCTATTACTTACAGGCTTTTTTCATTCTCAGACACAAAAGTCAAATTCTCAAGGTAGAGGCATAAGGCAAAACTACCCTTTGAAGATTCATTATAGTATATTCATTATTATATTTTTACTACTGTTACTCCAAATTTCTATTCTGTTTAGACATTTCTTGGAAGACTGTGTCATAAAACAATTGTTCAAAAGTTGTCTTTTGATAGATATAAAGTATTGTACCGACACTAGCAGTCCCTTTCATACCTCAGCACTATGTAGTGAAACTAGGCTGTGGGTTGGCAGGTAGCCTGCTTTAAACTGGTTTAAGTCTCAAAGCCATGAACATCGCAGCACAGGAAAGAAGTGAAAGACCATACAGTGTGGTAAGGAAAAAAGCACGTTTTTCTCCCTCTCTCCTAGCTCCAGAGAATTATTAAGCTTATCTTTCCACAAGACCAAGTTCACACTCTGTTACATGATTTTCTTAGCTAACTCCTTTTATAGATGATTTTCTAAACTGTAGTAGAATCCTATCCTAAGTTATAATCTTCATCTTAGTCTTCACTATCCACTACTCTTGGCAATAAAGAATTGCCACCTTAAAGCTGTCAAATATAGTTTTCAAACAGAAGATAAAGCTGTCAAATACAATTTTGAACAGAAGATAAAACACATTTCACAGAATCATGAAGAATCATAGAATAGCTGAGGCTGGAAAGCACCTCTGGAAGCCACCTGGTCGACGCCTGTGCTCAAGCAGGGCCACCTACAGCCAGTTGCCCAGGACCACATTGAGCTGGCTACTGAGTATCTCCAAGGATGGAGACTCCATCACCTCCCTGGGCAACCTGTGCCGGTGGCTTGGTCATTTTCACAGTACAAAAGCTGTTCTCTGATATTCAGAGGGAACATTCTGAGCTTCTGTTTGTGGCCACTGCCTCTGGTTCTGTCACTGGGCACCACTGGAAAGAGCCCGGACATTTTTTTTTCCCTCCTCTCTTCAAGTATTTACATATGTTCATGAGTCCCCACTCCCTTGGCATCTCCTGACATGGCCCTTTGCTGGAGTCTTCCCAGTATACTCATGCCTCTCTTCCTCTGAACACTCCACAACTGGACACAGTAGTTCAGGTGTGGCCTCACCTGGAAGGCAAAGGGAAGGATCACCTCCCTTTAATCAGCTGGCAATACTCAAGCCCAGGATACCATTACCCTTCTTTGTGGTAGGGGCACTCTGTTGGCTCAATTCAGGGTAAAAGCTACTCCTCTTCGTAATGAATACTACCAAATAACAACTTAATTCTGGAATTTTTCTTTATACTGTTACGCTGGAAAGATTAATACAGTTTTACAATGAAGGGATGATGAACCCATTTAATTCGATTCAGCTGAAAGTTCAGTTAAATGCAAAATTTTTTTTTCTGTCAGAACTCAGAAACTTTTGTGAGCAAAAGAATTTTCACTCTTCCATTGCTGAAGCCATTACAAAAGGAATGTAAAATTGTTATTTCTAATCAGAATATTAAGTTCTAATCACAACACTGAAATTTTTGTAATAACATGCAAAAACTTAAACTACTTGATTTTCAGAATCATTGACTGATGTTATGAAGAGGTGAGATTCTTGTATTAACTATGAAGGTAAACATGACAATTACTGATGCATGGAATCTCTGTGGGTCTCTGCAAGACCATTTAAAAAACAAGGCAGCTTTTAAACAGATCTACAAAACAACGTAAGTAAAATTTTAACAGGTAACTGTAAGTACAACTCCTAAACCTACCGTATTTTTGGACTGCGGTGCTTGAAGAACTGCAAGAACTTAGGTATCATGATATTGAGTGGCCGGTCCAATACATCACTATCTAAAATTTCAGCAGAATCTTCACATATCTTCTGAAGAGCACCAAAAGCGCCCTGTTTAAAAATGAATAAACAAATAATTAAGTATCTTCTTTCGCATTCTGAAAAAAAACAGACCTTCAGACTTCATATAGAATGGCTAATTTCAGCACAACACAATAAATGTAGCTAGTTAATACTATAAATGCAGCTAACTAATTAAGATTAAACTGAAATATTCTTAAAGGCGTTTTATTTAAACCAGCATCTGAGTATCTGTCAGCTCCTAAACTGGGACAGTCAGCAATGAATAAGTGGCAATTTTAGTTTGATTTGATGCTCATCTATCCAAATATACTTTAAAAAAACACTTAAAAGCTAATTCTTATTTGAGAAGTAAGTAGAATGAGGCAGAAGTATCCAAATTAATTGCATGTATAATTGTATTTCCTTTCATAATTCACTATGGGGCAAAACAGAGATGAAGGTCAATTTGAGTTTCACTTTCAAATGTGAGGGCTTCCAAGGGAAAGCAGCACCAAACCACTACACAACAATGTGGCATCTTGGATCATTAGTCATCTCTGAGGTTCACTTTATACAAAACGTTTCACACTTTCATGGAGACATTATCAAGTAATTCAAATGGTGTGATCACAGTCTTTATTTTTTTACATCAGACATAGCTTTTTATTTTTTCTCATAGTTTAGGACTGTTATTTACTTATTTCCCTTCATACAGACTGAACAAAACAGTCCCTTTCACGTTGATATAGCAATCAATCACTTTTCCAGGTTAAGTTACAAAAAGAATGAACACTATTTTTATGTAAGAGAAAATTCAGCATCAACTTAATGATGCTAATGGTGCCTAAAAGATTAGGCATCATGGAGTGGTAACTTCAGGAGACTTCTCAGCTGAGATACTATGACTATCCATCTGCAATCTTATTCTGCTATTATGCAAAGAAAATGAATTTGTTTGAATGAACAATAAGAACATGGACCACAAGTGGAAGAAAAAGTATCAAATCTCAGCCACTGTTCTCCAAGGAGAACACATGGGCATGTATAAATACATACAGACATGCACACATAACTATACATATACATAGCGTGTGTGAAGAGAGATAAAGATAATCAAATTCAGATGATCAGCTTCTATTTTTTATAAATCTCCTTACCTCACAGGTATTGTAATCTTCAGAATCCAACAGGCTGCAAAGCTTTGGCAAGAGTTCAGGCCAATTCTGTAACTCTCCTTTTGAGGCAATGGTTGTTATCAGAATGCCTAAAAGAAACAGAAGAATGGAGTAAATGATCTTACATGCTTTCACTTGTTTCATATCAATTTTTCTTATTTTTCCCCTCTCAAGTATCTAAAGAGCTAAGAAAGTTATGGTTTTGTTAAGGACTGGCATGCATAAAAAGAGGAAGTACATTTAATTGCAAATGTTATTTGAAGGGCTTTGAACAGCAAAGGTGGGTTGCTCCTTCCTGCTGCCGCGAAGGGATCAAACATTAAAAATCAAGCACCAAGTAACTTCACTTAAGGAAATTATAACATTTATATATCTGCATAATTTATAATTAATAACACAGCAGGGCAGCTTTGGCTCTAAGTTTATTGAACACTGTACAAATCTGGACCTTTAATAAATACGGAGTATCCACCCCAAGTTACCTCTTTTCTACTATAATGCCAAAGCATAAACGTGGAAATCTGTCATTCAATAAACTTACAATCCAGTGATAAATTATCTGTTCACAACTTTACTGTGTTTACACGAAACATTAAGGACACATTCTAAGACCAAGATACCTATAAGAGCTTGAACACTATGGTCGGTCATCCAGTCAGGAGCTGTGAGAGCCAGCAAACAGACAGGTTAGCCCAAAGCATCACTAATTCTGTTTGTTTCCAGCACATACAGAAATCCCAGAGAAAACGAATTAGGTGACAGGGACAGAGAAGGCTACTTATAAACTAGGACTGAATTTGTATGAGTTCATTTTGCTTCAATGCAAAATGTAACTGCTAGTATAATCTTTAATGCTACTGCCAGTTACTTCTAATGGGTATGAACACAGAAGAACTCAATACTACTACAGCAAGCAATCTCCTAAGCAAAAAGTGCTGGAAAAAGTGTCTACTCGCAATATATAATTTTTCTTTGGAATAAAATGCTAAAATTATTGTTAAATACGCAAGAATAGAGGACAACATTACAGAGCAAAGGACATTCTGGACAGGACACGCAGTAACTAACAGATACTTTGCATCATTCCTTTGATGCAATATGCTGGATCTTTTCAAGGTCCTAGAAGTGGTTTCAGAGGATTAAATGGTCTGGGCAAGCATTATGAACTTTCTGCATGGTGTTTTGCCTCTGTAACTCCTGAAGTTGATTTCTGAACTCTTTAACTCTTAAAAGCTGAACTTCGTAACAAAATTCTCCCTCATAGGGCAATCATTAGTTTTCAATTTCCTCCTGCAGTGAACCTCTCCAGTTCCACCACTACTTTCAAACACTTAAACTATATTCCCTGCTTGCCTTCAAGCAGGACCTACACTAAGGTCCTGCCCAGACTAGAGTCCCTAGAAAGTTTTACGAACAATTGCAGACACTTTCTAAAGAGATAATCTTTAGAAATCTCTCTAAAGAGATTTATACCCTGGTAGACTTGCAGGTCCTCAACAAATGCAGCTTAAACTTGAATCTACATTTCAAGATTAGCACATGGGGTTTTAAAACCTGTACCACAGGTTAACAGCACAGAGAAGATACACTCTGTTACTCATTTGGAGATTAGAATAAGGATAAGCTAAGTAAGGATAAAACCATGTGTAGTTAACATTTGGTATCAGGTCATGTGCTTATTCTCCTCAGCAAGGTGACTTCTGAAGATGGGATTAATCGTCTTGTTTCCACCTTGGCCAAAAGGTATCTGCTTTTGTGTGATTAGCACTAGATGCTAGAGATCACAAAGGAGAGTGAATACTGCATTAAATCTTCTCTGATGCCATTTTGACATACTTGCACATTTTGCTCTCAGAATTCCCAAGATGTCATCTGCAGTTGGCTCATTAAATTGATAGCGCTTGAACTGCAAAAACATGTACTTATCAGAAACAGCAGCTCTAATCTGCATGTGCCAACTCATGCTAAAGGCAGTCTAGGTAGGCAGTAATATCTTTACACCTCACTAGTACGAAGAAACCAGTGGGTACTGGACCAATGTCAGACAGCTACAAGGATCCAACAATTCAAACAGCAGGTGCCAAACACATGCGAAACAGCAACACTTATGCAAGCATGCGTTTCATCAGCTGCTACTCATCTTCAGAGTTCATACATGCTGAGTAATCCCTGCAAGGATCACTTAAAGCTGAACAATAATTGACTTACTAATCCACAAGCACTTCCTATCAGGAAAAATTAGAGAGTAACTGCTTTAAAACAACCCCCACATCCCTCAAAAGAACATCCCACGGACCATCACCCAACCCTAAGACAGCAAAACAAATGCAGCTGGAGTATGTTCCTTAGTTAGCTCCATTGTACTCCACTGAAAACTCCTACGAATAAAGAAGTAAGCATGACTCTCCTACAACCTGGAATTCAAAGAGTACCTGCCACTCAAAGACTTGTTTCTACTCTCATTAGAATATTGGACATTAATAAAATTCATAGTAAAGTAGCTTGACAACTGACAAGACAATAGGAAAATGCTAAGAAACTAGCAATTTTCTCTAGCCTTTAGTCCGTAACCTGAATGCCTGGAGAAGGAATCCTATAGAAAAAGCAAATTATTCGAAAGGAACAGTAACTAGTAGATTATTTTATAAGAGGAGTCAACTGAGAGAAGCTGAATTTCTTTCTGAAATTACATCCATACTAATTTTCCATATTCAAATATATATTTTATGTTTTTCTAGTTTTTGAGCAGACCAGGAAAATTACTGCAACACTGGAGGAAATTTGTATTCTCGAACAGCCAGAAAAGCAACTTTACCTTGAATTAAGTAAAAATAACACAAATATACATATTTTATGAAAGATGTGTATCAAAATGAGGTATTTACAAAATCAAAAATTCATGAAACAAATAAAACTTCTCACTGGAACTAGATGACTTTTAAGGTCTCTTCCGACCCAAACCATTTCATGATTCTATGAAGTTCCATACACCACACTTTATCTACTGTTTTCTAAAAGAAGCTTTTTACGTGAATGTCTCAGGTATGGCATGATGATTCCCCGAGGGGATGTGCATATGTGTGCATATAGGGGGTGGAGTGTAGAAAATCAGCTAACAGAAGCGTTTCACTGATGCAATCAGGGTACTGGAATAGTTCTTAAGTCAGACCTTTACCGTGTTCCTGTTTTTAGGTATATAAGCTGGCAGCAATCTGAATTTAAGTAGATTAAAATAAACCTATATTCAGTTACATTTCAAGAAACATGAACTGAATTGCTATATCATTTCTAAGATAATAGGAATTTAAAGTGTGATATCTTTATATTCACAATAACGAAAAGCATCATTGAAACATGGTGGAGTTGTGACAATTAGGAGAAACAAAAAATTTCAGGATTTTAATAACTCTTTATGTCCCTAGTATAGCTCTCACCCATATCAGTAACATTTTCGGTATGCAGAGGACAGAATGAAGAACAAACTTACCTACAGTAGCTCTAATTAAGGGGGAGGAATCACCAATGTTGTTCAGACATTCACTTTTAATGAAGTCAGTTACCCCATTTGGAAAGTTGTGAAAATGTGCTTTTACATTATTCTTCAAGATAAGACCACTCAAGGAACGTGTTGGCTCATCTGCAACAGAAATTACAGTCAACCTTCAATCGTCTCATAGGAATAAAGCAGATTTTCAAAATAATGCCACAGGATCAAAGCTTATATAGAGATATTAATCTTCATTTCCTTATCTCTCCTTCCAGCTACACCCATCAATTCACCTAGCAAACCTTTTTGGGTTTGGAGTACACAAATTAATCACCAACCATATAAAGTCCAACAAGGGTAAGTGTCAGATTCTGCACTGGGGGGCAACCCTGGATGTGCAGACTGGCGAACGAGATGCTGGGAAGCAGTGCTGTGGAAAGGGACCTGGAGGTCCTGGTGGATGGCAAGTTGAACATGAGTCAGCAGTGCCCTGGCAGCCAGGAGGGCCAAGCCTGTCCTGGGGGGCATCAGGCACAGCATCGCCAGCCAGGCAAGGGAGGGGATTGTCCCGCTCTGCTCTGCACTGGGGCGGCCTCACCTCAAGCGCTGGGGGCAGTTTAGGTGCCACAGTGTAAGAGAGATACAAAGCTGTTGGAGAGTGCCCAAAGGAGGGCCATGAGGATGGTGAAGGGTCTGGAGGGGAAGCCGTATGAGGAGCAGCTGAGGTCACTTACTCTGGTCAGCCTGGAGAAGGCTGAGGACAGACCTCGTTGCAGTTACAACTTCCTTGTGAGGGGAAGAGGAGGGGCAGGCACTGATCTCTTCTCTGTGGTGAGCAGTGACAGGACCTGAGGGAATGGCCTGAAGCTGTGTCAGGGGAGGTTTAGGTAAGATATTAGAAAAAGCTTCTTCACCTAGAGGGTGGTTGAGCACTGGAGTAGGTTCCCCAGGGAAGTGGTCACCAAGCCTGACAGAGCTCAAGGAGAGTTTGGACAGTGCTCTCAGGCACATGGTGTGATTCTTGTGGTGTCCTGTGCAGGGCCAGGAGTTGGACTTGGTGATCCTTGTTGGTCCCTTCCATATCAGCATATTGTGTGATTCTTTGATACACTATTTCTATTTATTCAAAATTAGAATATTGGATTACAAGCTCTACATTTTAAGAGAAAGTTTTGAATAGACATGTAAGCAAAGAATAGATCTGAAGTCACAGGATACAGGAAACTTACTAAAGACAGTCAAAGACATTCAGACATTCTGATTATACTGACTAGCTTGCTGCAATACTGATACTGTAAGGAACTGGTGACAAACCTGGTTTCATCACAGTAGGACACAGAAATTATGTAGAAACTGTGCAGTAAAACCTCTACCCCTATTCCCGGAAATATAGTGTTCAATTTTTCTACAAAGTAAGGTACTTTAATCCCTTCAGAAATCAGCTGTTCTGTTGATCTACTAAATTGATAATCAGAGGGAGAAGGAAAAAAAAGTCTTTAGACAATGTTCAGAGGTTAAGTGTTACACAGTATGAGTCATAAAATAAACGCAACCAGAACTGACCTGAATTGAGTAAGAATTTGAGTTCAGGCAACAGTGTGAATTCTGTTCACTGAGCTTTCTCTAAGTTACTGGGCCAACTAGAGGAATGGAAAAAGAACAGCCTAGCCTTTTCATTTATAGCAGAGCAGATTCATGTTTGGTTCTTAACTAAGGACATGAGTAACTTGGTATTACATCTGAGACATGCTGGAAGTGAGATCTGAATGTTCTATATAGAAAGGGTTAGTTTACAGCATAAACAAATTTAAATTCACAGTTTACAGCAATCCTAATTAGCATTGGAAGCTAATTTTAATCAGCATTTTAGCCACTTGTTGAATTTTTTCAATGGAAGTGCCGATTTGGGCGAAGTAAGAAATTCCTTTGTACCAAGAATTAGTCTACACACGGATCTATTCCAGCCCTTCAAAACTATTATTATCCCAACAGAAATAAAGATAAGTAAAATAAGAGATATAACTTTCAAATATAAAGTACTTTCAAACTAAAGCTACTACACCACAACATCAAGACTCTCACAACACTGAATGTCTGACTGACAGCTGACTGACAGACATTGGACACTTTATACCAGTTAGAAGAGAAACAAAACTTTTCAGAAGAGAGGGAATTGTTTGGCCAATCAGAAATTAAAATTCATTTTAACCAACTAATTTTGAGTGCCAAAACCAGACTGCCTTCCTACACTTTCTAATCTTGTCTTTTATGCACGTATTTCAGTTCTTCTAAAGAAGCATTAGCTAGAACGCTCCAGAACTACAAACGTATTGATACAGAAACAAACATGTCCTTTAGAACTCAGTAACTTCATAAACCAGGAAGCCACCCAATGAACACATATTTGAGACAATTCTACAACTTCACCTACACTATATGATTTAAATACAAACTTCTAAACAATGTAAAAAATCTCATTTCACTTGTGCAGCACTACATTGGCCAGCATCTTTTCTGGGAGAAGGAGGGAAGAAAGGGTTTATTATTTTAAATTAAAAAATTAAAGACTGTATGCGTGGACAAACTTTTCTCAACCACACAACTTAGTTGTGAGCCATCACAAGTATTGCTATAGTTACTTGGCAAGTCAAATCAAGTAATTTTGACATAGTAGTCTCTGAATTAAAAGTAAAATCTTCACATCAATTCTTACGCCAATAATGTATGTCAAATGCTGATTGCTTTACATAACTGTCATCCACTGATAGGTACACACACCTTTAAGAAATTCAGTCATGCATAAATTATTACAATGATTTAAAACTGTGCCTGGGGAGAAAAGAAGCCAAAGGAGTCCTCCTTTTATTTCCACATGTTTTAAAACTTTTGCAAACCACAAAAAACCATTATTGTTAGCAGCCACAGATACCAAATACAATATTTACAGTAATTCTTTATCATCTAGCACTATCTTCTTGGTGTGAAAGAAACCAGTGACAACCAATGTCTGATTCAAATATAGTAGGCTAGTCACTAGTAGGATAAACTCTAGAATGAAAATATTAAACTGTACATTAAGGAAAAACATTAATACACTAGAATGCCTGGCTACAGCTAAAGAAGGGACAAGGCAACAGCTTCAATTTAACCAAGCAGAAGATACACAAACTATTAAGTTCCTTCTGTCAAAAACAGATTAGTCAACTGGTTTAGATAAAAATAAAGGTCGCATGAAGGTGAAACTTCAGGACCATTTTTTTTTTCTTCATGAACTATTCTATGGTATGCAGCAGTATGAAATATCTTCAATCCATTCTTTTAGCCAAGATAACAGAAAAACTGTTCTTCATAGAAAGTGATTATCCCACATATCTGCAACAAGGATTCCATGGGATTCATAATGGAAGTGGCATCTCTGACAAATGAAAAAGAAGTAACAAAATGAGAAAAAGAAGAAAAATCAAAAAGAAAAGCAAAATCTATTATCAACAGACTGAGAGGTGACAAGTAGAAATCACAAAGGACTTTGTGCTGAACAAACACCAACCACTTAAGCTAGAAAAGCAGCCCAGAATCTGATATCCAAGCATTAAAAAAATAAACAAATAACACCATAGTTAAAATCTTAGTTTGAGAAAACAATTTCAGATATGACTGGACTAGGTTATTTATGGAATCCACTGTGTTCAACAACTTAACAGCTACACTGTCAGAAGATAGTAATATAGGTCTGGATGGAATTCTTGCTGTAACACCAAACTTACAGGCAGATGGCTTAAGAGCTGAGTAAGACACTCCTTAGTCTTCATAGATTCTGTGATTAGTTCTGTCAGCCATATGCTTCAGCCATCAAAAAAGCTCACAGTCTTGTCTCCTTTTATCTCAGTCAACTTGGAAGTATAGAGTTGACAAGAACATATAGTACAAGAAAAAGAAGGAATGTGAAGCAGACTCTGGCACTTGGTATCATTTTTGGTGCCAAATCAGTTCATCAGTTGAAGATTCTTCTCTCACATTGCCTCACTTTAAAACAAAACCATATAACAATTGTCATTTGTTTCTCAATAAATTTTCAATTCTGTTTTAAGACTCTCATACTAGTTCCAAATTTCAGTAACAGACAGAGCAAGTAGATGCACAGCCACATTACACAAATTATTTTAGGGTTACTGTGGTACTTCTAAGAACCAAAGTGTGTCCTCAAACAGCCACATTTTGTCTACTGAGGGTTTGTATGACAAAAGGTGCATATGTGAAAATAACAAGGTTTTTGTAGCCCATCTGCAAGCCCAGGTAAGCATATATTTCACCATGCCTTTTAGAATCATAGAATGATTTGAATTGGAAGGCACCTTAAAAGGTTATCTCATCCAACATCCTCACAACAGGCAAGAACGTCTTCAATTAAATCAGGTTGCTCAGAGCCCCATCCAATCTCACCTGGAATGTTTAAAGGGATGGGGCACTCACTACTTTCTAGGCAACCTTTTCTAGTGTTCTACCACCCACATTGTAAAAAATTTCTTCCATATATATAATCTAAACCAACCCTCTTTCTGTTTAAAATCATTACAATTTGTCCTATCAAAATAAGCCTGGCTAAAAAGTTTGTCCCTGTCTTTCCTATAGGCCCTCTTTTAGGTCTTGAAAGGCTGCAAGATCTCCTCAAAGCCTTATTTTTTTCCATGCTGGATCACCCCAGCTCTCTCACCCCTTTCTTACAGTAGAGGTGTTCCAACCCTCTGATGATCTTTGCAGCCCTCCTCTAGACCTGTTCCATGTCTTTCCTGTGCTGTGCCCCAGCTTCCACTGTCTGTGCATTTCCTTCTTGCCCTTTAGTTTGACAGCAGGTCAAACACAACTTGCTAGATTGCTGAAAGCACTGAGTGACTGGGATGAGAACATTTGTCCATTCACAAGCTGTGATATAATGATTTACGAGCATGGCTATATTTTGCTGTGATATCTTGTGATATTGGCAACATTAGATGTGAGGGTGAGACGTTTCCTAAACCAAAACTGCCTGTCAATCTCCATCTTAAAGCTGTAAAGTCTTCTTCAGAAATAAGCGGCCATTCTATGTTTTAAGTATCGATGTGGATTTACTATGCACAAATACAAAATGTATTGACAATGACTAGTGTCACTGCTGCATATGAAGATTTCTGATGCGCTAATGAGACTGTTAAAAGAGATAAAATCAAAAAAATAAGAATCCCACAAGAACTGTGTAATACGGGAAGCAGAAAATGAACAATTTCTTCTGTCTCAATATGTAAGAATACAGTACAAAAACAGCTTCACAAGCTTCCTAGCAGAAAAAAATTCTGCTTTTTTTTGATACTGGACTATGCCTTAAGTGTAACTCTTTTGACTTAAATGCATATGGTTACTATCATGTCTGGAGCTGGAGGGATGATATTTCAAAACATTCAGTGTATGTCAACACATAGATGACCTTGAAATGTAGTGACTAGTCTAAAGTTAATCAGTGCTCTCCATTGACTTATGTGAGTCATGGAAAATAATTTAACTTAATTGCCTAAGCTTAGGAATGTCTGTAAGAGACCAAAACAAAGCTGGAAATGTTCTGCTGATACTGAGTTTTGGATATTTATTGAAAAATGAGTTATGCTCCTTAAGATGATGGTGTAAATAAAATGGAACTGTGGACAATATGGGAGGACTATTAACTACTGACCAGAAATAAACTCACCGGTTAGTACATTTGAGTCTATGTGGCAATGCTGTGGTAGTGGAATAGGGGCTGCAGAGGTGACTTCTCTGAGAAGCTGCAAGAAGTGTCCCCCAGTTTCAACAGAACCAGTGCCAAATGGCTCCAAGATGGACCAAGGCTGAGCGCATCAGCGATGGTGGGAAAACAGCAGAGGAGCAGGTGCCCATCTCTTCACTCTCAAGATAGGACTTGAGGAAACGGCATGAAGCTGAGTCAGGTGAGGTTTAGGTTGGATAACAGGAAAAGGATTTTCACCCATAGGGTGGCTGAGCACTGGAAGAGGCTCCCCAGGGAAGTGGTCACAGCACCAAGTCTGACAGAGTTTAAGAAGCATTTGGGTAACACTTTCAGGCACACAGTGGGATTCTTGGGGTGTCCTGTGCAGGGCCAGCTGGACTCCATGATCCCGATGAGTCCCTTCCAACTCAGCATATTCTATTATTCACTGATTTAAGAAAGGAAAAAAGTTACTATGCAAGAGCAATTACAGCCAGAGTAGAGAGGAGTGAAGATATGTGAGAGAAACAGCCCTGCAGACATCAAGGTAACTGAAGGAGAAGCAGGAGATGCTCCAGGTGCTAGAGTAGAGATTCCCCTGCAGCCTGTGGTGAAGACCATGATGAGGTAGGCTGTCCCCCTGTAGCCCATGGAGGTTCATGGTGGAGGAGATATCCACCTGCAGGATCCCACACTAGAGCAGATGGATGCCCAATGGAGGCTGTGACCCTATGGGAAGCCTGCACTGGAGCAGTCTGTTCCTGAAGGACTGCACTCCATGGAAGAGATCCACACTGAATCAGTTTGTGAAGAACTGCAGCCTGTGGAAAGGACTCATGTTGTAAAAGCTTGTGGAGGACTATCTTCTGTGGGAGGGATCCCATACTGGAACAGGGGGAAAGTATGAGGAGTGCTCCCTCTGAGGAAGAACAAGTAGCAGAGAGAACACGGGATGGAACTAACAACAGCCCCCATTTCCTGTCCCCCTGCATCACTGAGGGAGAGGAGGTAGAGAAAAGTGGGAGTAAAGTTAAGCCCTGGTGGAAGGGAGGTGTTTTTAAGATTTGGTTTTATTTCTCATCACCCTACTCTGATTTGATTGTTAATAGATTAAACTATTTCCCCAAGCCCGTGACAGTAATCAGTGAATGACCTCTCCCTGTCCTTATCTCAATCCACGGGACTTTTGTTATACTCTCTCTCCCATGTCCAGCTGAGGAGGGGAATTATAGAACAGCTTTGGCAGGGATCTGGCATCCAGCCAGGTCAACCCACCACAATTAGTTCCGCAAAGTTTTGTATTCTAACTAATAATTACCACGTCAATCAGAATGCCAAATTCTGCGTATCTCTACAGAGTTGCAAAATCAAGAAAAGGTTAAAGAACTAATCTTCTGATTTCACTTCTACTTTCAGCTTCTCTATCAAATCTCCACAAACTGGTTGTCTCAGCACTTTTCCTCTCTCATGTGGTCTCATGTGTTGTCTCCTGACCCAGCAGTTAAACCAGTCCTAGAATTCCATCAAGAGCAGAAGAATCATTAATAAGAAACAGGGATTTAGTGTGATGAGAACATGATTCACTACAAGGTCCCAAACTATACAACAAATGCAGGATAGTGCTGTAGTTTGAAAACATTTTAAAAGTAATGTCATCTCTCTCTGGCATTTACTTTTTGAGGGTGGGAAGGAGGATGACAACATGGACTTCTGCACTTAGTCAAGTGTGTAGGAAAAGGAAATGATGACGTTCCCAATGGAACCTGCTTAGACAGCACCTGGCAGTGAATGAACACAGATTTAGAGTCATTAATCAATCCGAAGAAATTGCCTTGTCGGATGAGTAGAGGTTTTGTCATCATCTGAATATATCAAAGGTGAATCTTACATATTAAAGTATGTGATAATCTGTCATTTGAATAGCTGTTGGTACACAAGGATTACTAGAATGAGTAAACTAAGGCTGTGTTATCAAAATGAGTAATTCAGAATCCCATTCAAACTGCTGAGTATTGGAAAATGCAAAATACAGGATAATCACAACATTGGTGCTGTACAGGGTGATGCACAGTGGAAGTTTTGCCTAGTTTTCCTTCTGTCTACATCCTATAGGTACAGCTTAACAGAAAGTTGTGTGCTAGCATGCAAGTGTAAATATTGTTTTAAGACCAGTCTGCTTTGTTTCTCTGATACCCTTATTGGCCAGTAAGGTTTCTTCCACTATAATGACCAATTAATGAAAGGAAAACCTCCTCCTTTTTATTTCCTAAGTCTGTACCCAGAGTGCTTCCCTTTTTTTTTTTGTTTTTCCCATTCATTCTGGCTGACTTTCCTGAACAATATCATCAGACTTTTAACTAGCAATATTAGGTTGCACTCTGGTAAACATCAGAACACAGTTTTGGCACTACTGCAAGTGTTCTTCCTAGCAGCTGTGTATCTAGCTAAAACAGGAAAATAAAGAGCACAGACCTGCTTTTAATTCAATACACTTTCGTACATTTAATATTTTATTATTGTTATTATTTTAGGAACTTAGATTTTCTTTTTTTCGCTACACAAGAGTTCTTACTAGGAAGGTTAAGAGTAGCAGTGAAAATGAGACTTATCTGAGATGCTTTGCTGGGTGACCATACTGCTCTTCTGAGCAATCAGAAATCCATCTTCAGTCACTTTAGTTTTCAGTTTCTACCTATGACTTCATCAGTCTTCCTTCTTTACAAGGGGATGAAAATGAGGAAAACTGGGAGCTCTTACCATTTTGGAAAGCTTAAAGCTCCTGAGACTTACAGCTTGCCAGTCAGAATTTTCTCTGATCAGTAGTGTATCTACTGATGCAGAGAAAAACATCCATCACTTCAAGTTATATGAATGCTTTTTCCTTGGAGATATCAAAATAAAAATTTGTCCTGTTGAATCTACACTTGCTTGAACTGCCAGTATGTGACACTTCAGATGAAGCAGACAGCTGCTGTAGGGCAAAGGGGTTATAAACTCCCTACGCAGAACTGAGTGCAGGCTGCAGTCACTGTTACCCGGGATCAAGTGCACCCGCAGCAGGTTTGCAGGTAACACAAAGCTGAGCAGTGCAGTTGACACAACAGAAGGAAGGGATGCCACCCAGAGGGACCTGGACAAGCTTGAGAAATGGGTCCATGAGGTTCAGTAAGTCCAAGTGGAATGCTACCCCTGGGTCGGGGCAGTCCCAGATATAAGTATAGACAGAGAGAAGAAGCCATTGAGAGCATCCCTATGTAGCAGGACTAGGGGATAAAAAACTGGACATGAGCCAACAATGTGTACTTACAGCCCACAAAGCCAACCGTATCCTCGGCTGCATCCAAAGCAGCATGGCTGGCAGGATGAGGGAGGGGATTCTCCCCCTCTACTCTGTCCTTGTGAGACCCCACCTGCAGTGCTGCATCCAGCTCTGGTGTCCCCAGCACAGGAAGGACAACAGCCTGTTGGAGCAAGCCCAGAGGAGGGCCACAAAGATGATCAAAGGGCTGGAGCACCTCTCCTGTGAAGGCTGAGGCCTGGGGTTGTAAAGCCTGGAGAAGAAAACACTTTGGGAAGCCCTTAATTTCTGCCTCTCAGTACTTACAAGAGAGCGACTTTTTTCACGACAGACAGTAGTAAGACAAGGGAGAAGATTTTTAAACTACAAGAGGAGAGATTCAGATTAGACATTAGGAAGAAATTCTTTACTCAGTGGTGGTGAGGCACAAGAACAGGTTGCCCAGAGAAGTAGTGGATGCCTCATCTCTGAAATTATTCAAGGGTTGGATAGGGCCCTGAGTAATCTGATATAGTGGATGGCCCATGGCAGTGGAGTTGAAACTAATCTTTACTGTCCCTTTCAACCCAAACCACTCAATCATTCTTTGATGATTATGTAACTTTCTCATGGCACAGTTGCTCCTGAATGCCTGTTTAAAGCAGAAGGCCTAAGCTTCATGCGAGTTCTGAAGAGTGTGAATTATGTTATTATAGGAGGAGAAGAAAAGAGTTTAAAATGCTTCGCAAAAGCAGTAGTAATGCTTATCCTATTACTGGTATTAGTGTGAAACTGTGGAATCAAGACATGCCTTTTCTATGGACAGTAAAGATACTCAATTCTAGAGCTGGAAAAACATACTGTGGGTATTATTATTTGTAGTAATAAAAGCTTTTTTTTCCTTCTAGGTTCCACTCTCTTGTGACATTAAAGGAAAGATGTTCTAACCTGTACATGAGAAGTGGTAATGGGCATTTCTTTACTAAAGCTGATTTGGCTTTATAAAAATGGTTGGCTATACAATTGCATCTGGTCCAGCACTGCAACCTAACACACATGCTGAAACAGCTTTATCATCCTAATGCCTCACAGCAAGTATGCTTCCTGAAAATCTGGAAAGAGGTGGTGATATTGCTTTCTAGGACCCTAAATCATACACCAGCATACAGCCTTCCAAACAGCTGGCCTCTGAACTGCATTGAATCAAATACTGCCTGGTGAAGAGAAGTCCCTTTAGAAACATCAGCAACACTTTTGCTTTCTGTAGGAAAACATCCCATAGGAATGCTTGATACTGGCATTTTAAGTACACTTAGGTTTAATGTAAAAAAACAACCAAATATTACTGAGCATGAGAGTTTGCTTTTTAAAAAAAGCATACAAAGAAATATCCATTGCAGCAGACTACATTCAGCTTGTAAAGACACGTTAAGGAAAGGCTTGAAATAGTTTATTAAATAGCTCCACCTTATACCCAAAGATTTATATTAAGGCCAAAATAGATCTTATCCAAAACTACTTGAACTTCAGACAATGACATAGCAATTTTTTCCTTGTATGGGCTTCAGGGACAGGGAAAGAGATAACAACAGAGATTTCATACTCTTGATTCTGGATGTTCATAAGAAGCTCCAGGAAAGCGTTCCTGAAGCATTGAATCACGTAACAAATCCACAATCTAATTCAGTTTCTTTCAAGACTTTAAATAAATAAATAATCTGTTAGGAGAAGCCTTTCCTTAAACCCGCACTACAATATCCCTAAAGAAGCACGGAAAGGAGTAATTAGCAAGCACATTGGGGAAAGCCATAGAATTTTTAGTAACTTTAAAAAATTAATTATCTCATAGTATATATTATATTAAGTAAGTCTGCCAATGATATTAAATTGGGAGGAGCTGCTGACTTTTTGAAAGGCAGAGAGACCCTGCAGAGAGATCTCAATAAATTGAAGGGCTGAACAATCACCAACTGTATAAAGTTTTAACAAGTGCTGGATTCTGCTCTGGGGACAGGGCAACCCTGGATGTGTACAGACTGGGGAAGGAGATGCTGGAAAGCAGTGCCACAGAAAGGGACCTGGGGGTCCTGGTCTGTGGCAAGCTGAACATGAGTCAGCAGTGCCCTGGCAGCCAGGAGGGCCAAGCCTGTCCTGGGGGGCATCAGGCACAGCATCGCCAGCCGGGCAAGGGAAGGGAATGTCCTGCTCTGCTCTGCACTGGGGCGGCCTCACCTCAAGCGCTGGGGGCAGTTTTGGGTGCCACAATAGCCTAATGTAAGGCTAGAGAGTGTCCAAAGGAGGGCCACAGAGATGGTGAAGGGCCTGGAGGGGAAGCTGTATGAGGAGCAGCTGAGGTCACTTGGTCTGTTCAGCCTGCAGGAGACTGAGGACAGACTTCATTGCAGTTACAACTTCCTTGTGAGGGGAAAGGGAGGGGCAGAGCAGGCACTGATCTCTTCACTCTGGTGGCCAGTGACAGGACCTAAGGGAATGGCCTGAATTTGTGTAAAGGTAGGTTTAGGTTGAATATCACGAAGAGTTTCTTCACCTAGAGGATGGCTGAGCACTGGAAGAGGCTTCCCAGGGAAGCAGTCACAGCACCAGTTCAAGAAGCATTTGGACAACACTCTCAGGCACATGGTGTGATTCTTGAGGGTATCCTGTGCAGAGCCAGGAGTGGGACTCTATGAACTTCGTGAGTCCCTTGCCACTCAGGATATTCTGTGATTCTACTCTTTCCCTTAAGATATTTATGCAACTCAACTATTAGATTTATGCACTGATTAGTACAAGTCAGTCTTTTTGTAATTCTTCATGTATCTGAACTTCAGAGAAGAAAATATTTTGCTGTTTTAAAGTAGGACACTATGTAGGGTATGCAGCATTTTAAACTGTAAAGGCACATTAATCTGACTTGATTTATGAATGATAATGCAATCAGATTCACTGCTTGACTATTATTTTTGTATATTTAATAATGATACGTAGGATGACTGTACTGGGGGGAAGTGGTAGGGGAGCTTTTGTTTTAATTTAACAATTAAACTCTTGAATCACTTTTCTGGATTAATCCTTCTCATCAAAGATGTCTTCTTGAAATGGGTAGTTGGCAAATTAACATATGATCTCACATCATGGTCTTTTTCTTGCTCAGCTTCAATTATCTTTCAACACCAACATGCCAAGAAAGATCCTAATGGAATGGACTCTTGAAAACTGCTCTCTGGATCAACTTTAAATTTCAAGACGCATCAGAAAACATTCACATCAAAGCCACGGGACCATTTTGGATTCCAGTAATATCTTATAAAAAGCTGTCTCGAATTATACATGCAAAACTAGATTAATTATTAGTGTCATGATTACCAGAACATAAAATACCATCAGTGAAAAGCTCTGTTGAAACAAAAATTTGGTGCAAGGGGAAGGGGAGGGAGTAGAGTGGAGACAGGACCTGTCTCCATGGTAATGTTCCAGGTCAAAGTAAAGTACTTTGAATGACTAGATCATCACATAAACAAGACCAAGAACTGCAGAGACACTGTTCTTCCATCTTCAACTGGTTTATAAAAATCTAAAGTATTTTGGAAATAAACTCAAAAGCCCATCCTTAAAGCCTGTAACAAAAACAGTACTAAAGCAGTGTTCTCAACTTCACCTCATTCACCTTCAGAGTAAAAATCGTCTCGAGGACTCTGCTCCTTGACTGCAATAGCCTTTACACCACTGATTGTGACCAGTCAATCCACTGAGATAACATTCTGTAGAGAATAAATAGTAGAGTTCCCATGTTTGGATGTGGTGAAGAGTCAGGGACTAAAGCACCTTCACAAGATCACCATTGTGTAATTGCAACAGGATAGACAACTGCAGTTATAGAAGCCAGCACAAAGTATCAGAACCATCATACACTTGCCTGCCTGTTTTCCCATTAGAGTTGGACCTGCTGAGAGCCCAGCAGACAGTGGGGAGATGAATGCAGAACTTTACAGAAACGATGCAAAACTAACCCATCGAATAACAATGGACATCATCTTTTGATAATTTAGTACAAAGCCACATCCATCTCCGATTCACAAAGTTCAGGATGCTGTTTGAAATAAAGCATGGTGTGACTCTGGACTGAAACTAAGCAGAAAACACCAGGAAATTGATTAAGCTGTCCTACAACAGGACAACGCAAATTAAGAAGGGTGCTATTTCTGCCTGTCTACTTTAGAGCAGAGGGAGAAAGAGATATCTTACAAACATTGATTTACAGAAAGCATAAACAGGTTTTCATACAGCCAACTTTGGAAATTTCATCATTACAGTCCAGAAGATCTGAAACAAACTCAGTACTTTTGCTTGCAGTATGAATTATCCATAATATGACATCTAGAGGTCCTGACCTGCCTCAGGCTTCAAGTATCTTGGAGAACTGCCTCAATGCACCTTAAGCAGACACTAGAATAGTTCTCAGCAAGACCGCAAACAGGCTGAAATTAGGAAAATACATTCTCATACTTTCCTTCAAAGAAACATACTTGGACTAGGGATGCAATAATGCAAACAAGGAAAGGGGGATTTAGATGCATGACTCGGATCAAAGCAGGAAAGCTGCAGTTAAATGAAAAAAACAACAACAGAGGCAGAACTGATGCTTCCATGTAGCACTGGACTGTTTCAGTCAACCATACAAAATCCAGAAAACTACCTGAGAAGCAGAAGCAACATGCATACACTCCAGAAAACAAATTATTAACAGAATATAGAAGACTACTGGATTCTGAGCTCACCTCAGGGGACACTGGAAGAACAAAACCACAGTAACAACACTAAGGACATGGCAGTATCACTACATTATCTGTGAGGTTTTTTTACCTTCCTATCCAAGAAAGAACAACTACACTAACAGTAGAAGTAGCAGCCTACAAGTAATATTTTCATTTACAGATAAATTAGCAAAACAAGACTTTTTTCATTCAGATACTTTTCAGTTAATCTGGACTCCATCTTACCTGCCCAAGAAAGATCTCTTGAGCACCATACTTCACGGGAAGTACACTCTAGAGATCTTTAATGGCTTGGGATCTTATTTTATTTCATCAGCCTGCCTACTGTCTAACTGAATGCTGTTTTCTTACCAATTTTTACACTGTTATGTTTCTAGCACTGGAGTTCATCCAGATTCCCAACACTATCTTTAGAAATGCACATTAATTTTAAAATAATCAAAACAAACAAATAAAACCTCAACAAACAAAAAACTAAAAAACCTAAAAACCCCCAAAACCAAACCAAGCCCAAAAAACAAAATAAAAGAAAACCCAACCCCCCCCCACAAACAAAACTAAAACAAACAAGAAAAAAAAGACAAACCTAAAAAAAACAAGAAAAAAGAAATTAAGTGCTTAAAGCTTGAACATAGACACGTTGTAGCAGCAAACCAGGCCATATATTTTCACTGATGAAATGGTAGCAGGGCATTCCTGCTTCCAGGAAGGCACAAGCCTAACAAGCTTTGACAGGGCCCAGAAAAATTTAAAAACAAAACCAAGACAACCCCTACTTAAATGTAGGATTATCACAATAGATCCTGAACCACTAAGCCACAAGCATTCAGAAACAGAAGCTTGATGGAACTAAGACTAGAGGAAAAGAAGTAAACAGTTTTTTCAACTGAATAGTAATATCCCTCTGGTGTAAAACAAATTTCCTACACATAAGGTTTACCTAAGTATCTTAAAGGCAGGACTCAGTGACAGCCAGTTTTTGTAAATGAAGGGTTTTGGTTGCAAAAGAAGTTTTCTTGCAAAGTTAATTGGCCACAGAGGTGTAAGACTCAGGTCAAAGGTAAGTTGGTGCCATCTTCGCTGCAGTAAAATGATACTATTTAACACACATTTCAACCAACCAAATGACACAATGCTTGCATTCAAGAGCTGTCACCTAAATGTATCCTTAAGCACCATTTTCTCAGCCGAAGTTTCAACAGTAGCAAAATCGAATCAAAGGTTAGTGCCATCTGCTACCAAGCCAAGATCTTCTTCTCGTAGACTATCAAAACACCTTAATTTTTATTGAATAAGCCGTCAGAGATGTTGTAAGTCTATTTTTATTGCTCCTCCTACCGGGATAGTATGGCCCCAACAAAACCATGACCTTCTAACTGTATGAATATCTATGTTTTCGGTCTGTGGCAAGGCTGTAGAGACAGACAGCCAACAGAACCTGCTTCAGGAGCGAAAAAACCAGAATGCTTTCTCAGTTGTCTCAGAAGACAGGTATCTACTGGGATGAAGCCATCCAAGTATTGTAGCTGCTGACCAGCAGTTCTAACAGTCTCACTACCTTACTTGAGTGTGAGGGAAGATGAAGGGCTGTTGGTTGGATTCAAAGCAAATCCAATCAACAGTCTTCTGCCATTCTTCATTAGTCCTACCCAAGCAAGCCAACAGGGTATTTAGAAATTTGGCAAACATTACGAAAAATACCAACACCAGACTTGGTGATGGTACTTTCAATATTTTGCAAATTTCCAGAAACAGAAATACAAAGTTAAAAAACAGCTGCTTTGGACAAAAGGTTATGACCCTAAAAATGTCATGATGCAGGACGAGCAACACCAAAGTAACAGATGCTTTTCAGCAGTCTCACAAAGACCTGATGTATTTGTGAGAGTTATCAGTGCAATCTGATTCAAAACACCTCTCCCTGGAAGTTAACTTGCTACTTCTTCCCAACTTGCTTGGCCCCTCAACCTGCTGGAATCTGCTTTTTTTCCCCCCTCAGATAAAACAGCTTTAGATAACCGTTTTGTAACAGCTAGCATCTCCTACTCTTTATCCAATTCGACAAGGGTCGATGTGATTAAACATTAGGAAGGGAAAAGATGACTACTGAAAAACAGAGATAGTTCTGTTAGGAAGAGAGATCCTGACACACCACTAAACACCAAACATCTGTGACAAACCTCAGGCTCAAATGGTGAATGAAGAAAGGGAAATTATCAAGTTGTGTTAGTGTCAGAAAGCAAATTCGTGGACCAAAAAAAAAAAAAAGTGAAACATCCTTCTTGTCACATCCTTTGTACAGATTTCATATCCCACTACTGGAATTGCTTTACTTTTCATTTTTCTGGTAATGGTATAAAGGACATGGTCAATCTACACTGGCACCTTACTCAAACATTCAGTATCCTGGCTGACTTAAGTCTTGGAAATGCTCTCAGAGTTAAGGTACTCCCCAAGGACTTTAAAGATTATTAGGTGACACAGAACACACAAAAGCACTGAGATATACTCTAGCCTTCAAACAGGAAAATATACTTTCATACTCCTCTCTGTTTCCCTCCTCCTGAAGTAAGCTGATACAACCAAAACAGTAGTTACAATGTAGGCAAATGTTCCTGACAATTCTTTGAACATTACGGGGCCACACATAAGTAAAATCAAATTCAAAGGGAAAAAAGCAAGCATTCACAAACAAAGATGTGAAACACTAAATGGCAGAAAAAGCACTAGTAGCAGAACACTAAAAGAAAAAACCTAGAAAACAACCCAAACAATCAAACACAATGATTACAAACAAATGTAAAGAAGACAGATGTGGTAAAGCAGATCTTCAAACAAATTTCCTTTTTCTACCAAAGACATCTCAAAACAATAGCTGTAGTACACAGAAAAGATAATCTTTCACACACTCTGATCACAAAGGAATTGGCTGAATTTACCAACTGGTAGAGGCTATACACTATGCCATATACAGTCTATACTGTAATGTCCATAACAATAAAACAACATGATTGATTTCTAACTGTATTCTGCTACAATTAAAACTTCAGAATGAAGATTATGACAAACATCTTTGGACAACTCTAAATATGTCATCTTCAAAGTATTTAGCAGTCTCATTACTACAGCAGTAATTATCATAATTGAACTTAGCAGTATGTTTTATAATGTATATAGTCATGATTCATCACAGTTATTCCACAACTTTACTGCAGTCCAACAGAGGTATGATAATCTAACATTTCTCAGAAGATTTCACAGGCCATTTAGAATGGATTCTATTCTAAGGCTGATACTGCAAGTACCAGTAAGTTACCAGGTTTTTTTCCCCACAAAGACCCCTGAGTACATAAGTGAGTTCAACACGACTATGGAGCTCAATCAACCAGCAAACTGAGTAGAGTCAGCTTTCTATTTCCTTGAAGCGAAATAATACAATTTTTTTTAAAAGGCAAAAAACCAGTAAAATAAAACAGTCACTATCTCACAACTTACCTTCAGACTTCAACTTCGTAAGAACAAAAATCAGGTAGTTGTTGAAATCTGGATACTGATTGAGTTGTTCTAGTTTCTGAAGAGAGAAACTGTTAAGGAAAGTTCAATCTTTGCATATAACATTTATAGCTTTCTGGATACAAAGATTGTTATATTTGTTATGTGCTGCTACATCACTTCAACCAACTGTGACTATAAGTTCATGATATACATAGTATGAACAACCTAACAACAGTTTCTGTAATTTTCTTACTGAAGCAATAGCTTTTAGTTATGGGGAAGTCTAAAAAATAATCCATGGACAGACATAAAAATCATAGATCCTTAAAAATATCTATAAAGCTGTTATCACCGAAACAGGCAGTTGAACATTACCAACGACTGTGTATTCAAATGGATTAAAAAGTATCAGAAAGGAGAAGAAAGAACAGAAAGAGCAGTATTTAACAGAAACTTAAGAGAAAACACTTAATTGGTCTAAGAAATGAAGACCAGCTCTTAGATCATTTGTCTTAACAACTTCTTCACCCACTCAATTCTTCCTTTTCTATTCCATGAAACATACAATAACTTAATTTGAAAAATATCTGAAACCATACCAGTCCAAAACTTGACTAACAAAGCGTTTTAGCTAACCTATACCCCCCACTTCATTGTATTTGACATATAAACACCCAAGTGTGCTAAAACAGCATCATAAAGAAACAGCATTACAGAATAAACAGACAGTTTTTTTGATTTTTCTACAAAAACATAAGGACTAAGTGTACTTTAAATTTGAAACCATTAATCACAACCCTGCGTGGACATGCTACTAAATAGCATTCTACAATACATGAGACATCACAATTTTTTGTGTGTATGTGGAAACAGTCTCAAAGGACATGCATAATTTTTTTTTTTAATTATAGGACATAGCCTGTCAAGTTGTATTAGATCATTTTCCCAAACTGATGTATAATACACTGCTAAAACTATCACACTTCTCTAACCCTTATGAGCCAATATATGAGGACCTACTGGAAAGCACAGGTATCAACACAGCAGGGAGTTTTCACTACCACTTAAAAAGAATTTCAAGCATCAGTTGAAAGGACTATTCAAAGGACTTGACTAAGGTCAAGTTCTGTACATCATCAAGACAGACAGCATCACTTATACTGCCCATCCTGCATATATGATGCTATAGTTCAATAAACAAACCAGATGTAATTAAATTATTTGAAGCAAAGCTTTAAAATATAATTTTACACTAAAGCTACACCATAAACACTGTTCCTATAATGTTCCTATATATATTTGGTATTTTAAATACTAAAGAGCACCGGTTTAAGCTTCAGGCATTACCAGAACACTACTTCTTTGGACTCTTCTGTCTAGGATATTTTTAAAGACAGCAATCATATCTTAAAAACTTGGAACACGGCTGAAAGAACAAGATGATCAAGACAAAATCGACCTTCACCTTTCAGACAGGAGCAGAAGCCTTTCTGATTTTCACTGCATTCGATACAAAAGTCTAGAAGTGGAGCAAATTTGGCTTAAAGCTAAACACTTAATAGAAATATATACAGACACACATATCTTTCTACCTACTTAAATAAATTCTATTGCTTTTTGTGGAGACCTTCAAGAAAATGCCTCAAATAAAAAGATCCAGATAACAAACTCATATCCTCCAGAGAATTTCAGCACTTCTGTAGATTTCAAAGCACCTACGGCTAGCTCCAGGAGCAGGAGACAATAGATGAGGCGTTTATTTTTTAAGGCCTATGCTTCTATTAGTCTTAATTTAAAAGTTTTGCTTTTAAAAATCCTTGCTCCTTAAAACCTTGCTATTCATTACTTCTACAATCAAGACTGACCTGGGGCGTGGGGGGAGGGGTGAGNAAAAACCCAACAACCCACAGCACCAACACCAAAGGTACTGCAAAGCAGCACAAGAAGCCACATACTATAGAGCTCCCCTTTTCGTGAATTTTAACGAGCAAAGTTTCAGGATCAGGCATCCAGGCAAATAAAAACATCCTCACCAGGTACCAAAATGCGCAGTGTCAGAGGCAGCAGGCCCACGAGGGCGCGCAGGCAGCGGCTCTGCCAGCGGCACTACCCCCACCAGCTACGGCTTTCACCTCGAATCCCGGCGCCAGACTACTTCGAGAGGCCCCTGCTCGCCCCCGCT
>VZTE01005528.1:181914-199350 GCA_013397775.1 Eulacestoma nigropectus
CTGCGGCGGCTCCGCGGCCCGGCAGGCCCGGCTGCCGCAGCGCCGGCCCCGCTGCCGCGCAGGCCACGCTCTCCCCGCCCGCCCTCGGCCGCCCCCGGCCCACTCTAGGGGACCCGCAAGCCTCGGCCAAGGATACTTGTTGCACGGCTCTCTGCGTGGTGGTGTCCGGGGACTGGGACTCCTTGAGCAGCTGCAGGATCTGCTGGAGCCCCTGCTCGTCGGGCTTCCACTCGTACTCCATCTTGGCTGTCTGGAAAACAGCAGACAACAGGCGGCCGCGGTTGGCGGCGCGGCAGGGCCCGGGCGGGGGCGGGCGGAGAGGAAGGAAGGCCGGGCCAGGGAAGGGGCGCGGCAGTGCCTGGTCCGCTCCGGCTCTCGTGCCCCCACGCACCCCAGCAGCCGCCGGACAGACGTAGGACACCGACCTGCTCCCGCTGCCTCCGCGCCGCTCAGAGACTGAGTCACGACGAATTTGTGATCCGGCCCGAAGAGCCGCCTCGCGTCCTGCTGGGTCCTAGCGCCGGGCACGGCTCCGCCCGCCCGGGCCGCCTCGGCGCCGCCGGCGCCGCCGTCCGCCTTTCCCCGGTGCGTCCCACACTGCCAGCAGCCTACGGGCGACAGAACGCGAGCACCTCAATCCTGGCCGACGGGAAACGGGGAGCCCACGCCGCCCACCCAAGAATAGACAGAAACCTCCAGCGAACGCCACAGGCGAGGGGCGAACGGGCGCCTCGGGCCTGGCCCGGCCCCCTGGGACAGCGCCCGGCAGCGACTGCGGAGGCTCCCGCCTTCCCACGGAGAAATGCGGGCGCGAAAGCAGACGCCGCTGTCAGGAACGTGGTACCTGCTGCACTTCTACGTCATTTGTCTGAGTTCTGAGCAGATCTCAGATGTTCCCAATTCCATGTGTGAAGAGGGAACAGGACTAAGAACGCGGGGAAGGAGGGGGAGTGCAAACTCAAAAGAAACTGCTTTGAATACCTACTGTATCTTAAACTTAGCCTCAAAATATATCAGGGGAGATTTCGGGTTAAAATGAACAATTTAGATACATATATACATATGTATATATGTAAAATATGCATTACACATGTATGTATATAGTTATTTTTATGTATTATACATATACTAACAGAAGAAAGAATACATGCTGTTTAAAACTGGTCTAAAATGTGAACATGAAAGCCAGTAATTCCCTGGTTTTTTATAATCTTACTTTTAGTCACTGTGTTTGTGAGCACCTCACTTGACATGAAAACTAGTTTCTACTGCTGCTGCCGTACAGAACTCAGTTTGAACATTACACATCTCAGCCATAACAACTGTTCAGAGGCATTGAGGACAGGGAGCAATACTGATTCCTAAGGGTGCATCCCAGGTTATTTATATGTGGCTCTTTGTCTCACCTCCCCAACAGGGTCAGTCACCTGTCCAGTCTAAGGTGCTAAGAAGTGTCCTTAGCTAACTTTCCTTCTATTACTATGTGATGCTATTGTTGAAGGAGACAAAATCAGTATTGCATTGTCTCCAACAAAATAGCAAAAGGAGCCATCATAAACAAGAAGACAGGTAGCGTACTTATACTACATATGTGGATGACTACAGTGAAAGAGACTTTTTGACGAACCAGGAAAGAATGCACACTGGATTAAGGAGTAGAGAAATGCAGAGAAGTATGCTGTACAGCATACAAGATAAAATCAATGGAGAGAACAAAAACAGCTTATGAAAAAAACCCATAAATGGGGTGTATTTATTACGCTCTTCTATTTTAGCAACTGCTGTAGTTATCACAGGACTTTTTGGGAGACTACAAAAGCTGAGCACCTCTTGAGAGTTTACAGCACCTAAACAAGATGAAGTCAGTAAGGTAGGTACATAAAGACATGCTACCACTTACTAGGAAAGAATGGGCACAAGATTTACATGAGATTTTTGTGATCAGGGTGAATCTCCACTTGTTTCCTTCTAGTACAGGAACATGTCAAAACAAAGGATTTTGACCCAGACCATTAAAAATTATGTTAATGGCTCACACTGTATGGGCAGGAGAGATCCTTCTGGGATGCATGCATAGCTGGGACACATGAAAGCTGAAGTCTGACAAATCAAGGAAGAGCTAATGTGGGCCTCATGCACCTAACTCTGCCTTAGCAGTTAAGGCTGCAGAAACTTGGTTTTTCTTTGAGACTTCTGTCCCACTTCTGTCAAGTTTGTTTGAACTTGATTAGAGCTTCAGAAGTTACTATTCAAAAATTATGACACAAGGATTATATCTGTCTAATATCTGGAAACCAAGTGTGCTAAAGAAGGACAACATTAAAGATGGGAAACAA
Source organism: Eulacestoma nigropectus (assembly GCA_013397775.1). Classification (NCBI taxonomy): domain Eukaryota; kingdom Metazoa; phylum Chordata; class Aves; order Passeriformes; genus Eulacestoma; species Eulacestoma nigropectus. Next base: position 184,251 of record VZTE01005528.1, read on the forward strand.
GGGAGGTCATCAAAAAGGAAGGCTGAAAGAACAGGAAAGAGCAGGTAGAGAAGCATGCTATGGATCCATAACTAAGAAGAATGTAGGTTTCCTTTCCAAGAATGTAACTAGAATTCAATCCTGGTAAGAATTTCCACTTTCTGCAGTGGAAAGGGCAGAAAAAGGCCTACAAATTGAAGTATGAATGGAAGCCTCTAAAGACCTCTAGTGGAGACATCTAAGTGCTTTACATGATCATCCTCCAAGACAGGTGAGAATAACTTATGAGACATTATCAAGACGATAAGGTATTCTGCAAGATGAGGCGTTTTCCTTTAGTTTCTATGTATGAAACCTGAGGAGGAACCCAACTCTAGTCCTTCAAATTATGTAAGGAAGCAGAAGTCGTCAAAATAATTTGACTGAGACAAGAAAAAAAACTTCAGGTTGAAAGCATTACAAAAAAAAAAAAAGATAAAATTGTTTATTTATGTATGCTTTGCATTTATATATGTATGCTTTGCCTTTTTTGTTCTCTACTATCTGTTTTCCCCAAGCAAGAATCTTCTTGCATAGAAAGGAAATCAGAATCAATGTTAAATGAAATACCAGACATGAATGCTACCCTCCAAAACACAGCCTGGTTCATCCCACTCGATCAGCAAAATGCAGCAGAACTAAATTTGACACACTTCATCTATATATGTTAAGATTACAGAAGTTCTCTGAAGACAGAAGCCTTGCACAAATGCTGAGGCTAATAATTGATTTCTCTGTTTTGCAGACTTCAGATGTCATGCACTAGCTATAATCCACTGTTATTACAATGTGTAATATTGAAACAAACAAACAAAACAATTACAAGCCCAAACACTAACCTATATCTTTAATATATTCTCTTCAGAGACCTTGCAGTTTTCTACTTAATTGTCCACAAAAAGTCTACAAGAAATTCTCTTCAGTTTTCTGTTTCAGTTTCTCTTCCATTTTTCTCTCAGAATTCCCCATTAATTCAGGCTGAAATGACACATACTTGGCATACAAGGAAACAAAAGAAATGGCTACAATATGTACCACTGTTAAATGATTTAAAATCCAGGTTTTTTTAGAGTAGTAGCTATGAATGCATGAGACAGGCTTTGATTCTTACTTCTTCCTAAGGTGATTAACCCAACTTTTTTTCTGCAAAGTGTCTTTACCATCACATTAGAATACATTTGGTGCTAGGTCTTTTAATCTCTCCTATTGCTTTTCATTATCTTATAAACAGATACTAACAGGAACTTTGATTAGAATCTGGTTTCTGATCAGCAACATGTATTAATTGACAGTTGATACTCAAAACACATATAGACAGAACAATAGGAGATTCATAATAGAATACCCACCCCATCTCTCCATAGTCTCAGAGCACTTAAAAAAGAAACAGGAGACTGGTGCAAATCCCTCCCAACAATCAACCAGAAAAGAAACTGAGATCTGCACTGGTAGAAAGATGTCCCATCCCTCAAATGCCATAGTCTCCAAGCTGTATGTTTGGAAACTAAAACTTGTCACTGCCAGTGGTTTTGAAACTAGTTTCAAATAATTTTTCTCTAATAAATATTAATTCTCAAAATTGTCATAATTTCACAACTGTTAGACAGTTTCAGCCACTTTACCCTTTAGAAAATTTTTCCCATTCTTTAAGTGTTATTCCATTTGTAATATTGGATTTTTTTTTTTTTTAATTTTGAGAGAATTCTAATAGCAACCTTCTTGTCATAAAATTCAGGCATTTTAACCTGTAATATTGGTATTTAATAATGGTAATCAACCATTCAATCAATTGCTAAAATCCAGCCTTTTCAATTTCCACACAAAATGCTTATAGTGTTTCTCTGCATAGGATTGTATGCACAGAGGAAATAACAGATATTCCATAATAGCTTTCTGTGTAAACCCTTTTATGTCAAGCTAAGAGTGATGTAGACTAAGCAAAGCAGAAAAAAAGCTCTCATAAACACAGAATAAATGTGTCTGTGTGAAGCTCATGCAGAACAGTTACTACTATACTATTTTTTAATGCTTTGTGCCTGGAGACATGCCTTAAGCTTTCACTTCAAAAAAATACTGGTAGTCCTCACATCCAACATATCAAATGAGCATCCATTTTAAAACATTTGGTACAGTCTCTCTAAGTTCAGCCATATGATACAAGATTAACATTTATTACACAACAATTAATTTGAATCGTCTTATGAAGAAGACACTTAAACCCTGTGAAGCACCAGAGAGAGTACTAAGGAGACTGATGTGAAGATAGTTTGAAAGGATTTTGTGATCCTGACTGAAATGTCTATGAAATTAATTTTCTACTTTTCCAGAGCTGATTGGTTATGACAGAAGGATTGTTTTAAACAGAAGCCCAGGTAAACTTTAGGAAAATATTTTTAAGATGAGGTCTCAACATTACTTTGTATTTGGGTTGAGTTGTATAAAAATAGGAGCCAGAAGAGGCCGTAAGCTTACTGTTTTCTAATGCAACAATAACCAAGTCCACTATTGCAAGTGTAATTCTGTTGAAGGTAGAACTTTGTGGTTAAGACTGGCACAAAGGGTATTAAAATGCCAAATGCTGGAGTGGAATCTCTTCCTGGTAACTAAAGTTGCAAAAAACCCCCCATTTTTTAAGAGTTCTTCAATGTCACATTAGATGACAGAAGGCCAAGAGGAAAACCACCTAGCAGAAGATAAATTCAACATGATCCATCATATAATCATAAGCCTTGGAATAAAGAAAGAAGTTTTGTGGAATGTACCAAACTAAGAATTTGCTTCATTGATAGGGTTAAGACTATCTTAAAAAATAACATTTTTCCTATCTATAGACAGAATTTCTTCTACCTCTGAGGAGTAATTTGACAACGACATTCAAAAGCAGCAAATGTATGGGCTTTCAGGTAATATAACTTCAGATTTATGTACCATTAACTGACCTTTATTTCCTACTGTTATTCATTTTCTCTGGTCAGTAGGTCTAGGAATAGAATAAGAAGCTGAAGAAACTGAGAGAAATTATGTTAGCTTTCTATCCTCCTGAGACAATTCTACCCAGAATTCGTTTTGTCTTATGTTGTGTATGAAACTATAAATTGTGTATGTCTACAAATGTTCCCACAGTACAACACCTCATAATGAAGCTGAACTCAAATTTCCTGGAACACTGACATTTCAATATTCAAGGCAAATAAATCTGTAATGTGATTTGCTGTCTGTGGAATACCAACAGTTTGATGATAGACTTTTTTCTGAGTGTATCTGCAGTTACAATAACATATCTGCTCATGAAATCTGTTACACTGTTGCCTGTGTGAAAGGGAGAGCTCATTATTGTTGCAGTCACCGTCCATGATTTCATGGTTTGTTTTCTCAAAGGTGAGGAGCAGTATTTCTTTTTGCAGATAATGTTTGTAAAAGCCTGCACTGTAGAATCCAACAGATGAAATAGTACTCAGGATAAACTGACAGCCTGTAATTCCACTCTACTGACAGAAGTACATTCCCTCTTTATTTAATGATTACCTCTGCTTCTCATGCGTCAAATGAGCATTGAGGAAAGAGCACAGCAATACAGTTTCCATATATATGAAGGTACAAAACCATTACACCATTGCAGATAAAATGGATTACCGGTCTCAGCATGCACTAATATTTCTTGTTTTATAGAACAATTAAGACTTAATTCAAATTAGGGTAACAAACACCAACATATAGCACAGCTTCATGTACAGGTCAGAACTGAAATCCAAATCTCTTGCTGTTCATTGTTTAAATCAGATACATAACATTTTCAGCTGCAGGGACAAAAACCTGTCAAGCTGTCACCAACAAGAACATCATCAGAAGCGTTTTGATTTTGAATTCTGTTTTGACAGGATGAAATACCATTCTTAAAATTAATGAAAAGTCCAGCTGAATGAAGTAGTGGACAGAGCAAAACTGCAAAGATCTCTATATTTAAAATGCCTTTGATCAACTAATCTAGACAAGGATGCAGCATTTCTTCAAAGGTACCAGTATGGGAGTACAAGAGGAAATGACCTTAAGCTGAGACCGGGCAGATTCTGATATTAGAAAAAAATTTTCACTATTAGGGTGGTCAAGTGTTGTAACAGGTTGCCCAAGGAGGTGGTGGAGTCACCATCCCTGGAAGCATTCAACAGGCATGTGGACCTGGTACTGGGTGATGTAGTTTAGTGGTTTAGGCATGACAGTAGTAGTGCTGGATGGATGGTTGTACTGGACAACCCTGTAGGTCCCTTCCAATCTTGATGATTCTGTGATCATTTCATTTCCACAACTAGAGATAGCAAGTGGACAAATAGTATGTGGCTAATGATTTACCCCACTGTAATCACACGTTACTAAAACGGCAGTACATGCTTTTAATGCTGGCAGTCGGAAAACAATCTAAAACTGGATGGAGAGTTATTTGAGAAAAACATCACCTCATGAACTTGTGACAGAAAATACCAGATCAATCAGCTGAAATCTAAAATAGTAAAGGGAGTAAGTGGGTGTACAAAGGATTACGGGCATCATTCTTGAGAGTCCACTTTTATTTAAACCTCTACTGTCAAATTTCATGTCTGAAATCCAGCATGTGCTTTTTAAATTCTTTAATTAAAATTCTTGTAAGCATGATTAATGTCAAGTGCATATGAACCCTACTCTACTCCCTACTTAAAGTATACAGTAAGATTTCTTTCTCTGAGCTGTAGGAGGCAAAGCAACTGATACCTGGTGGAGGATTTTTGCTGAACTTCAGTTTTTCTAATTGGTAGTTCAGGCTTCCCCAAGATGCAGATAAAAATCAAAATGATACACAGCTTTGGAACCTGTTCCTCATGATAGATCAGAATGCAGACTTTTGAAAACATCTGAGACAAGTAGCAGATGTAACTTAAAAACAAAGTTACGGCTGGAAAAAACCTTATACATGGATGGGTATAAGGCTGTGAAAAAAGAGATGCAGTCCCTGAAATTCTAGCATTCATGTTCTTTCAGTTATGCATTCATTCTTATCAACTAACAGAGATTAATAAAAATAAAGACACTAACAGATGCAAGATTCCTGTTTTGACTTACTGCATGCTTGAAAAGGTAGTCCTAGCCCCTGCAAATCTTGGAAGGAAAGTCATACAGTGAGAGACTCCATGGTGCCCGTTCCTCTCCCAATGGCTCAGCCAAGACAGACAGGGCCTTTGTGTGAGCCCTGGTGGCACAGGCACGTGATAAACATCTGTTGCTCTTCTTTTTCAATAATGTTTGCAGACAAAGTCATCTCTGCTACTAAAAACAGCAAACATAAAAGACATTACACCTCATCATGGGAGAGTGCCAAATTTGGGGAAGTTCTTGGCCCTGAAAAGAATGCATTGTTTATTTAAAATTAAGTTATTCACAATTATTAAAAAAACTTAATCTAAGTAAGCAGTGACCTGTTTGTCAGCTAACTTAGAAAAAATCTGCACCATGACAAACTAAAATACATCATAGTTCTCCAACTGTTGTCAATATGTAGGCACTTATAAACCAACCAAGTTTAGAGCAAAATGTATATAAAGCACTGATATATTCTCCATGAAACCGTTCACAAATTTAAATTCCTTTTTGTACAATACTATCTTAACAATCATAAACAATAATAATACATTAGAGGGTAAAAATTAGGAATCTCATTAAATAAGAAACAGAATTTGTAAAGGTGCTGAAGACCTTTTGCTAGTAGAAAGAAGTAACAAATACAAGTCAAATGGCATATTTATTTGTAAGTAGGTTTTGATGCATAAATGAGGTAAAAATCATCTATTGTGGTGTGGAAAAGAAAAGAGAAATTAAAACCAAATACACAAAATTAAATCTTTTGGCCTTCAAATTTAAATTATTAAAATTAGTTATTTTACACTGTTTAAATCAGACCACTGTCTTTTCATAGTATGCACCCACTGTAAAGAAACCAACTGTAAAGAAATGAATACAAAGGATGTCTCAAAAAACGGAGAAGTCTCCTCTGGAAAGCCCATCAGGCATAATTAAGAATTCAGTACAGGGTTCAAGGCAAAAATGATATTGGGAGCCTTAAGACCTGATTAATCAGGATTAGGTTTTATTTTTACTTCTTGGCAAAATACCTTGCATCCCAGGATACACAGAATTCAGAACCACACACTCACCTACTTTCCTACCAGTCTTTTTCTGAACACTCTGTGTGTTTTAAAACCTTTACACACAGAATATGCACTAAGACATGGAACTGTCAGTGATACTACCAGTCTGATCTGTCATTGGTGACAACACTGGTGCTTTGGTGATATGTGCAAACTGACAGGAACAGTGCTGGCTAAACCATCATCACTGGTCATTGTAATAGAATGTTAGTGTATCTTTCCCTGCATAGCTGATGAATATCCTTACTGCAGTGAGTGGCTTATCTAAGGTTCTTAAGATGCTGTTGCCTCAAGGAAATGGCAGTATTTCAGTTTCTATTAGTCCCTGCGTGTCTCCAGTGAACAAGTATCTGTCCGGCATAGGGATTAATGGGTGGAGTCATATATGAGCTGGCAGGTACACAAGTGGAAGAAGATTTACAAACCTTCAGAAAGAAACTGGAATTCAGTCTTATCCAGTGAGCCTGAGTACATGGTGTTCTCTAATCTCTAATGTCAGATAAATATTCCGAAATTACATCCTTGTGGAAAAGAGTGAGGAAATAATTATTGATCTGGAATGGAGCTGCCTCCAAAAGAGAATGTGTTCATCAGTGAAAGCAGTCAGCTGCTCCAATCATACACATAAACAAAAGGATGATACCCTAACCACCCTAATCAAAGAAGCAAAACTCTTAAGGTAAATAAGCAAATAGGACTTACTGATCTTAATGAGAATGCTAAAGAATGACTGCACAATCCTTGTTTCTCAAGCCTCAGATGAATAAGGGAGTAAAAAACAATGATGGATAAAGGCAGAAGTACTGCCACCCCCAAACTGTTCCTGCATCTATATACACAGTGGAATTTGCAGACACCTCAAAAACAATGTTTTTGCCTTCTCTGAACATCAATATTTTCAGATGGTAAGTAATTATATGAGTGGCATTTATTATTGTTTAATACAACAAACAGTATGATCCAAGTGCTTCAAGATTACTTGACAGAAATTTTGTGAGACAACTACAAAAGAACAGAGAAATGTCTCTTATTAAAGACAGATTATTAATACAAATTAAAACAGTATTTAAAATTCCTAAGAAAATTTCCAGTTTTCATCTGACCAAAGCAATAAAACTGACTGGATATTATGGCAAGGAAAGCAGCATAATCTTAGGAGCGAAGACTATTTCAATTAATAGATGCACACTGAATATCCAGTAGAAATGGCCAGTGGAAGAATGCTTCAACTTTTTCATTTTAAGCATATTCAGTCATATTCTAAATGCTCTTGGATATGACATCTGAAGATGAGGTTTTAGAGAGGTCTCAGACTTCCAATTAAACAAGATACTCAAGTTGCTATAGTTTGAAGCCAACAGATATCACAGAAGAAAACCTACAGAGTTGTTCTACACAGATCTTCATGGCCCTTTCAGCAATGGGTGTTAAGAGATCATTGAATAATTATAGGTAGACAGGTGGACTTATACCGTCTAGTTAAAAAAAGGCACAAATACAGAAAGCAATTTAAAAACAAAAGTATAACAGTTTAATTCTTACTGTATTCTCTTATTTCTAGCCTTGTTTTTTGAAAAAACATTTTCACAACTATAGCTGTGAGATCAGTTTTGAAGCAATATCGAACCAGTGTAAAGGAAATTGCAAGCAAGTCTGAATGCAAGCAATTCACTTTACCTAAAGCTCCTATGCTGAGGTGGCTACATTGCTGTTAATACACAGACAGAGATTGTTATTGTACAGATGAATGATCATATAAAATTCCTTGGGCAGTTTTATGAAGATTTAATCAACTTGCTACCAGTTCCCTTAGTAATTCTTTTACCTCCTTCTGGTTCAAATGCAGCATTTCACGAAAGAAGAAACACTAGAAACCAAAAATTAAATTAAAAGTACATTATGCATTCAGGTTAGAAAAGCGAGATCGACTTAAAGAACCTGAACATATAAAAATGCAATTAGATTAAGAATTTAATTGTAATTCTTATTTAAGTCATAAGTTTATAATATTTTAGTCATTTAAATATAGTATTTTAGTCATATTTTGTAATATTTTAGTCATTTAAATACTTATATGTTGGTTTGTGAAGGATATCAGAATGTATTTGAATCAGAGACCAGCTGCTGTGATCAGTTCCTTAGTCTACATGATACATACGTAAATTAATTCCCTTAAAATGCTACTAACAAAACAACCAATACAAAACAAAAAAATTCAAGGTTTTTAAAGGTTTGGTTTTCTTTTTCCCTTGTCCAAAGATAAAAGAAATGTATTTAGTGGAGAAACTATAATTTAAAATAATTCAATCTGCCTTAAACGCACAGGTCATTTAACGAATTGAAGGCCACTTAAATACCTTTTTAATAAAAACCAGTTGCAAATCACTTCACCAACTCCACTAAATAAAATTGTTGGCATTCTACATATCATCTTTGTCTTAAAAAAGTAATGCAACCACTACATGAAACATAAAGCTAGGAAGAGTTGAAACTACAGTCACAGGCTAAATTGCCTATAGCCAAGAGAATAAATTAACATCTCTCCCCAACAGTTCTTATACATTATCATAATGCAGAATGTGGACTTTTTTTCCTGCTAGTGATTCTATGATCTTCACCTTGAGGATCAATTTCTTTACCTGCACCATGCTTTCGCATATTATGCCCTTTAAAATGTAAAATGCAAAAGGTATTCCAAGATACTTTCTGCCCTTTCTCACATTTTATGTGGAAATTCTCCTCAGGTAGAATGTTCACAGAGGTCTAAAGTCTCTCTCATACTTCTCATTCTCCCTGTATTTGCCTACTGGAAAACATTTATATTATGTTTTGTAATTCAGATGTAAACTGTATCCAGAAAAGGCTGGCTTTTACATGCCTGACACATTAGAGCCTTATATGTAGAGCTTCTAGGCACTACCATAACCAAAAATTAAGTATAAAATGTTTAAATTAAATTGCAAAAAAAAATTGAGCTATTTTCTGCATAATACGGCAGCCAGGGATTTTTAACTTCTTTCAAATTATCTTCAATAACAAAACAGACTCTTTGACAATGTACTGAATGTCTTATATACAAGGTGTCTTATATACAAATAAAAACACTTTTATAAAATTTGGTCGTGCCTGATGGTTTAACACCAAGAGTGTTAAAGCTGTTCAGCATGGCTAAGACCAATATTGATTTTTAATATTTTTTCAGGATTTCAAAATTGGGACTTAAAAGTCTAACTGAGGAAATCAGAGGTCAGTTTCAAACACATTTATAACTAAATTAGCATAATCTTAAAGGACATTTGTATAATAAACAGTTCTCTCTAATTAACACTTACTGGAAATGTAAACAGGACAGCTGAACTTGACTCAAGTAAAAATTTGTTTGCCTTCTTTCAGACCTACCTATAACAGGGCTGAAGTAATTAATCTACACAGTACTGTTGCAATGGAGTAATGAATTTTATTATCTTACATTGATATCATCTTCTGGAGGACCCAAGGATTAAACTGCACTATATCTATAAAAATTCTATCTATTCTATTCTATTTACCTATCTATAAATTACACTATATCTAACCACTCTGAACTGGAGGTTCCTCTTTGTAAGCTCCACAGAAGACACTAGAAGGAATGTTCCAGAGCTCAAAACCATGTACTACAGCACCTTTTCTAGAATTCCTTCTGACATGTAACATTTTATCACAGGTATCAAATTCTCAAAATAATTTTTAATGTCTCACCTTCTTATTTATTACTTTATCACACTTAATTCTAACACTTACGATTTCTGCTATTATCTCTGATAAAACAAGAGCAAGAAGAAAATGTGAAGAAAAATATAAATATTATTTTCTATTATTGCTCTTTCTACCTGTAGAATTTTACATTAGAACCAAATATATATAAGTATCACATTTTATTTGTGAAAATAGCAAGTCAGATTATGAATAATTCACAGGCCAACATTTAAAATTTCCACCACCGTTTAAGTCCAACTTGTATGCCCTCACACAATTCAAGATAGCTATTTGTTTCCATGAGCATACTCTTTCTCCTAAGCTCCAAGAAATAATTGTAGTACAGAAATTGTCCTTACGTTCAATTAAATATGCATTATTACCCAAAGCAAGACCTACAATGAGATCATCAAAAGGCAGCCTCTGCTATCTCATTTAACCTTTTAAAAAAAAAAAAAAAAAGAGAGAGAGAGAGAATCCCAGCCCAATGGAGCTAAAATTATCAAAGCCTCATTACAATCCATTATCCCTGTTACCTAGACCAAAAGAAACAAAGCAAGGATAGTATCCTCAATGTCTGCTGATTCTCAATCTCATGTGCTGATACAAAAATTCATATTCTTAACCAGGAAAATATTTTAAAATGCAGCTTCATATAGTTATTAATTTTCTCATATCTAAAAGAAATATTTCATCTTTAAAACATCATAAAGCAATTAATAAAAATAAAAATAGAAACAACAAACAAAACAATCCACCCAACAGCTGAACTCTGTGGTGGTTGATATGCAAGATTAACCTAGAATTCCCTTATCAGCATCATCTTTTCCACCCTGTATCTGAAAAGACTGCAAATGGAAGTAGCAACCAAAACAAAGCATACCTTGAAATGTACAATGCAAATGAGGGATGCTATGAATATTGCCAATTGTGCTGTATTTAATTTTTGTTTGCTATTTTGATTCTGTGTAATCATCAAGAAATTAAGAGAATCACTGGAATGGACAATGCTTAACTTGATAGGTTTCCTTGCTAAACTGAAGAATATACTATCATCACAGATTGTAAAATGTATTACAAGTACTCATTGGCTCAAAACCCAACAGTTCTCTCCTGGGGAACAGGGGATTCTCCAGAAGCAAAGAATTGTGAGGTTACAGTGTGTTACCCAGTTTTTAGTGGAGAAACAGAAGGAGACTATACAAAGTCTTCTACAGATACATGGAAGATTTTGGAAAGAGGGTGTCTGAAGTCATTTGCCAATGTAATCAAATAACCAAATAAATTCTTACTTATGAAAGGTTGAAAGATTTTAAGACAGGAAGATATCTGAACATATGATATACAAACACACGTATATTTGCGCTTAGGGCATACATGGTCTCTATGTTAGAGAGAATAATAGAACAACATTAAGTTTTTTTAAACCAAACATTTCCTGTCATCAGTTGGCCTACTTCTATTCCTGTTCCAAGGGGCTCCAAAAGCATCTCTGCTTCAGACACCAATGTTTTCCACCTAGCAATGACTGTTTTCTCACATACAAGCAAAGAACGCAATTACACGAGTCTTGTGTTCTTGTTAATGTGATTCCCATTTGTTCAAAGGCTCCCATTTAAAGCTCATCTTGCTTGGTTTTAACTACTTTTCATGGGCCAGATTCAACAACTGAAGCTTCCACCTCTTACACCAAATTAATCTATTCACATTACACTTAATGGACTGCAGTCACTCCTGATTTCCAGAGACATGTCTTGGGGCTTGCCTGTGCAAGAAAGAATAACTTATTTTAATTTAAGGTTGGATTTTTTTTCCCTGATGAACTGACTCAAGCAAAACTGATGTAAAACAGACTGAAATATCTGTTTGGATTTTTGCACTGATGTAGCTTATCTGGTAGAAGAAGCAGATGGGTGCTTTTTAGTCTCTGATGAAAATTACTCTTGCCTTCCCACACTTGTCTGCTACTGACTTTTCTTCCTTGTCTATAAAAGAGGTGGACAAAGTGTAGTGCAGACGCCACTTATGCCTGCTTCCCTGCTACATTCAAAACTTAACTGAGCCACAGCTTCTGGGTCTCACTGCTCCTATACAGTCAGCACAGCAATGGCCCCCTGGCCTCCATAAAATCTGTGGGAACAGTTAGGAACTACTGCAGCCACCACCCACATTCAACATAATGAATAGCTCTGCTGTCCCCACGCAGACCTGCACTTCTGGTTCAGGATAGAAGAAGTAGAGGACCAAGACATGGTGAAGTAGGAAGAACATAATTAAGAAGGTACACGCATGCAGGGGAAGCCAAGGTTCCACTTTGTTTTTGCTGGAAGTGAAGGCTGATGGTCTGCGTATGTGGAGCAGAAAGGATGTGACTGAAATCTGAAATGAAGAATAAGCTTTTATGGGTGCACAAATGGATAGGGAAGCTTAAAGGTGAGCACTGGACTGCAATCCTTGCTTGAATGATAGGAACATGCAGTAGGGAAGGTGGGAAAAGAGCCATAGATGAGGCTCTGGTTTGGCATGGTTGGAAAAGCATGTGACCCTGGATGCCAGAAGTGACTGATGATCATATACCTACTAACTAAGTTTGGGAACTTCTGGTCTGTACTGTCTCACCATCATTTCTCCAAGTGTGTTCTTTCTGAATTCTAAGACAGTAAGTTTTCTTGCATCTTTGTACCACCTACTATCTATTTTCTATTCTCTGCCAAAAACATTTTGTGTTGCCTTTCCTTCTTCCATATATAGCACTGACCTAATATTTAAACTAATGCACTTAGTGGCAGGCTCACCATAAGCAGCACATTTTCAGTGTTTAAGGATATCTCACAATGGCTTGTAGAAAATGCTCTACAAAATTAAATTACTTAATAGGAGAATAATTCAAGAGTAATTTTTTGTTCCATAGTCAAGGTTTAAAAACCAAAAATTTTCTTTAAACACAAGTTTTATTTGATTTTATGCCTTGAGATTTGACTCACATAGAGACAGACATATACACAAGCTCAAAATTTCAAATGTATTCAGTACACAGGAAATTAACAAACAATTGTTTTAAAATTGTTTAAATTTCACTCTGGAGCCTGGTTTGGAAAAGAAAACCTCCTAAAGACTAAAAGTGACATTTAGAGGTTTATTTCATAATGTTATTAAAAATGCCTTATTCAAAGGCATCCATGTATACATGCATAAATATGTACAGTGTTTCATCATGTACATGATAGGTCACATACATAAACCAGTGGATCTACACAACTCTATCTCTTTCAATGAGAGATTTAAAATAATTTCAGCATGACTTGTATAATATAGCTATATTAGTATCTTTCTGTATCTGAATATATTATTAATTATATATGTACAATACATGCAATAAAAATATTGTATAGTCTATATTTGAAATCCATCAATATATGTAGAAAAGCTACCTAAACTATCCAAATCAATATATAAAAAAGTGGAAAGCAATGGATTTGGTGATTAAAACATACTACTGTTATATGTAATTAAATGCTTGTAGAATTTGGAACCAAATTAACGGGTAAAATTAATTGCTGTGATCAAAACTGATCACATCTACAACATATTTATAGTATGAAAGTAATGGAAAAGCAGTCCTACCCTTTCAAAAACAAAGCAAGGTAAAACTCCTCCTTGTTTCATGTTACCGGCACAACTTGATAATAATGCATTGATCAGTGCATACCAAGTTCACAAACCTGTTGTACAATTTGTTTTATGACACTGACAACAACATTGGGTCTGCGAAAGAAGATCTTTATTATTAAGACATTTCAAAGATAAAATGTCAGTCTTTATTTCAGCCCCAATCTTTAACTGCAAAGATTCTGAATATCAACTTTTACAAAGGAGGATTGTACTTGGCCTTCTGCCACCCTCCTTTGTAGCCATTGCATCTTGCTGTGCCTGAAGTATGAATAGGATATACTCTGCCACAGTTCTGCCACTCTGCTGAACAGTTCTGTGTATACCTATTACCTGACTGAAGGTAGCTCCATCCCTGGAGCTAAAAATTAGGCACATGTACCTGCTTTATTGAATACCCACATACAAGGCTCCTAAACTGGATTTTAAATAAATATAACAGAAAAGCGTGTCAGATTATCCAGTAAAAGCCTACATTCATAAAGTCATTATTATGTTGTTTTAACTCCCCTGTCACAAGGCACAGCTCAATGTAGCAGCTGTTCTTGCACCTGTATTAGTCAATGAAATCTGCCATTGCCTGTATCCAACAATAATCACGGTCCTTAATCAATATTCATTCTAACCAGAGCCCTCTTCCTATAACACAGTCAATAAACTGTTTTTGTTACCCTGTTTTTGCAGCATCATAACTATTCTTTTGTCTTATCCTGCTTTGAGTGTAAGCTAGCTAAATCTTGAAAAATGCATTCTAAAGTAATTTTGACCACACAGAAACGATTCTTGCCAATTGTAAGCACCTTTCCTCCATCCTCCCACATATCACTCAAAAATAACTACAGTTCACACAGCAGATGTAGAATGAAGACTTACGGGCTCAGTTTCCAATTCTATGAAAGGCTCCTTTTAGGAGTTCGGGCATATGACTATTTTTTCTGTTCAATTACTCATTTACAGAAGGAACATAAGTCAACTTTTTGTTCAATGTGTGTTGTAAGGATTTAACCACACCTATGATGTATTCGAATGCCACATTTAGGACTGCTTAACTATGCAAGAGGACAAGCAAACAGGTTAAGAAGCTGTGGTGGCCTGAATACATCGCAGAACAATCCTCACAGTAGGAGGATTTCTCAGGTCTTGAGCAGAAAGCCAAGTGAGAGGAATTATTACCTTCACAGCAAGGAGATAAATATCTCGCGGACTAATCAAGCCATTTGTCCTTTGTACAGTCACCCTACAAAAGGTTCACAAGTTCCACTGTCAATTTCCCCCCAGTAGCTAAATTAACAACCTTCCTATGCTAAACGAAAGTACGAGACAAACACGAGATTTCTCGCCTCTCTAGTATTTCGGAATAAAAATTTAAAACCCCACGTAGCCAAATCTGTACAGCAAGGACCCCACGCACGCCAGAAACCAGGGTAGGAATCATGGGACACGTTCCTCTCCCCTGAAGCGACTTTCACTTTCCGCCTCGCTACAATGCTGCGGAGACGGCGCCA
>VZTE01005528.1:199364-210150 GCA_013397775.1 Eulacestoma nigropectus
CTCGGGGGTCTGCCCGGGCCCCAGGCCGTGGGCCCTCAGGTTCCAGCCGCTGCCTGCCAGGTCCGTCCGTCCGTCCATCCATCCATCCATCCATCCATCCATCCATCCATCCATCCATCCATCCATCCATCCATCCATCCCCGGTAGGAGCGGAAGAGGCAGCCCCCGGCCGGGACCCCACGGCTCCCCGCCCAACAGCGACGCGGAGGCCCTTGCCATCGGCCGGGGGACCCGGAGGCGAGTACCGGAGATGGGACGTCCCAGCCCGCCCCTCGCAACGCGGACACGTACCCACACCATCCCAGAGCCCGGCGGCAGGGGAGTGGCGAGGGAGCGGCCCGACCTCTCCCTCCGCAGCTCCGCGCGGCGCCGCTCCGGCCCCCGAAATGGCTGAACAAAGGAAACCTCGCTCGGCCGCCACCGCCCCTCGATTGGCCGAGGGGCGGGGCCGGGGGCGGGGGCGCCGCTGCCCCGGTCACCCTGGCAACGGCGGGCGGGATGGAGGCGGTGGTGAAATGGCGGCCAGGACGCGTGTGGGTTGTCACGCCCCGGCACCCCAGCCCGAACGGGTTCCGCGCAGGAGTCCTTCACCTGGGCCCTGGCGGGCTCCCTAGGCCGGGCTCCTCTTCCCGCACCCCCTCACGCTCGCACTCCTCCGGCAGGAGCAGCTCCACAGGAGGTATCTGACACATGTGCCAAAAATCATAGAACGTAAAAAATGAGGCTAAAGGCTAGACAGCAAAGGTTTCATCGGGCAGGCAGTGCAGGTGCACACGCAGGGTCTTCTCAGACTTCTCTGGGAGTGAATGGATTGAGAGCAGCCGCATGAAGAAGCACTTTGTGGTACTGGTGTAAGAAAAGTGGGACATGATCTGGCAATGTACATTTGCAGCCCAGAAAGACAGTTGCATACTGGGCTGCATCAGAAAACATGAGGCCAGCAGGTTCAGGAAGGCAATTCTTCCCCTCTTACTTCTATATTCAGCTCTGGAGTCCTCACCACAGGAAAGGCATGGACCTGTTGGACCAGGTCCAGAGGAACACACTTCCAACCCAAACTGTTGTGTTCTGTGATTGTACAACGTGTGGCCAGGTGTCGTGGCAAGAAGACCACTGCACATTTGTTCATGGCTATGGGCATCCCAACAAGTTACAGTAGCAATCTCTATTGTGTTGCAATACTATCTCCTTAACTGTGAGCTCTAGCTACCTTTTTATTAAGCAATGAAAGCTGATAATTTTCACCCAATTTCTAAATCTTACAGACCATTTAGAAGAGCACATTCTTGAGACAAATGCAGTTGGTAACTTTGCTTGTGGTCCCCTTGTGTGTCTTCTGCTGTTGGAAACACATGGTCTTCTCTCAATCCTTATTTGAACAATCCTTTCAGTCTGCCTCTTTGGCATACACATAACCCTTCTACAATCTCACATACTACTATGATTTCACAACAACCAAAAGCTTTTGACGGTGTCTTCCATAAGGGGAGCTGGTCTCCAAGCCACTTGTCTAAGTCAGCACTCAACTGTTGCTGCGTAAGGTCAGCTCTAGCATTGTGCCTGACTACATTTTCTAATTGTTTTTGCAGAGGAAAACTTGAAAACACGACTGGTCTGAACACCAGAATTGTATACTTGTAATAGATTCATCGTCTATTACTACAACACTTATCTTAATTGGTTTATTTTCATAGGATCTGTCTGGTAAACTTGCAAATACTAACACTTCAGTACTGATGTCTAGATCTCCTCATGCGGGAAGATCTGTTATGTGTGCATTCAAAAGGCTTCTTCCCTCTATTGAAACTCTGCCCACACAGTCAAATTAAATACCAGTTATTTTCCTCAAGTATTATTTTACTGTGTATTGTTCTGAGCAGATTATAATATAGTTATATGCTGAATACCTTAATACTTACACCTGCAACCATCACTGTATAGTCATTATCTCATAATGAAATCTCTCAGCTAACAGGAAAGTAGGTATGTGGGGCTGTATCTTCCTGTTCAGCCTTCTTGAGTACAGAGACGTATGTCCTATAGCTTACTTTCACCTTTGCCCACAATCTGCTGGCAAAGTCCTGGCCTGCTTTCCTCCTGAAAAGATTCTGTGTGGTTGTGGTCTGACTGCATGCCCAATCCTCTGCTATTCTCTTCCTGATAGTTTCCAACCTGTTGGTCAGCTGCAGTCAAATCTGGCTGACAGCTGAGAGTCTCCAAAAGATAATGAAGTTCAAGTCTTGTGACAAACAGCAGGGAGCTAGGTATGGGAGAAGGGCTGGGCTAGTGAAGAAATGTTCGAAATGGTAGAAGGAAGGGATAGTTTCTGCCTGTTTGATATCTTGCTAGTTTATCACTGGCAACATACTGGTGGGTCCAGCCGATGCACATAATTTAAAATGAGAGTTGTAATACTGTTTCTGGCCCAGCTGTCTGCCCAAAGATGTGGGAGGGAGCTCCTGGGAACAGGGTTTAGTGGGTATGGGAGGGGGAACTACGAATACTCAAGTTGTGATGCATGTCCTGGTACCTGATACAGGTATTTTAAACCAGTTTATAGTACAAGAAAGCTACAAAAGCAGCGTAGTCAACTACTCAAGTATTCCACTAAAGGGGACAGAGAAGCCAGTGTGACCACACTGCTGTTGCACATCACCGCCTCCAGTTGCAGAATTGCTTTTTTTGGTGGCATAATTAAAATGACCCAGGCCCAGTGTGTCCTTCTGCTGGCTAGAGATCAAAAGATGGAAGAATGAAAGATAAGACCTACCTTTGCCTGACTTTACCCAGATTTAAGGTAAATGCAGATTACTAACTTCCTGACAACTTTCTGAAGATTTCTTTGTTTTAATAAAATGAAATATTAGAAGCAAGCAATGCATTTTCAGTTAGCTAGACTTCATTGAAGTGCACTTTCAGACCTGATGCACCAATCTGCTGTACTTAAACAGGGCAAATAAAACTATAATCTATGTATCCATTTTACTCTAGTGATAGATTACAGCAGAGTATGTTTAAATAGTTTTACTTTCCATGCATACTTGAAATTATCTGTGAAAGACATCTTCCATACAAAGGAAGGTCCTTCCTTGGTGGTCCATTTCAGGTGCCGGTTATGTTCTATCAACAAAACATGAAGGAAACAGGTTATTGAAAAGTGAGCATTGTCTCCATGTTCACAAACAAGCACTGAAGTCTCTTGGGATGGTGAGGTACCTAGGTATTAGACGCAGCCTAGTCATGATAGCACATAGCAAGCCAGAGCTAATTTATCTGTTTTCTTATTACAATAATTTTGACTGAGAAAGCCAAGGTCTGTGCTAAACAATTCCTAAATTTATTTGAAACCAGCTTAATCATGTCTACATTGTGCTGATGATGCATTATACAGACATATATTTAAATTTTTTTTAATTTGAGGCTGCAATTCTGTCTGTGTGACTGCAGTTTTTTTTTTTAGGAGCAGACTTAGTTATTTTCACTATCATTTGTTATCTTTTGTTGTATTTTAAGCACCTGATTTTTCTTGACAGGATCAAGCATGGAGATTCATCATCTGAAAGAATGGAGATACATCATCTGAAAACTGCAAGGGCAGTTTTCTTAGTGATAAAGGAAGCTGTGCAGCTCCCATGAAAATTTGCCCTCCAGCTTACAAAGAACTTCTTAATGAATTTTTGGGTTGTTGTACAGAGGAATTGGAAACAACCTGAGGTGCTCTACAGATGCTGATAATGTATCCTGTGATTGTTTCAGCTTTTGTCTTCCATTTATAAATAAGCATAAGTTAGGATTGAATAAAGTTTAGAAATTAATGTAAAGGTGTTTTGGTATTTGCATGAGTTTGCAATTTTGAAGACAGGAAGCAGAAGAGGTATTACTGTCCAATACATATCACTGAGGTATCAATTTACATAGCCATGGACCATGATTAAATGCTAATATTACTGTTTTGTTGATCATCAAGACCAGGAGAAAACCCAAAAATTGTGAGTCTCTGACATTTATTCTTGCTTAATGTTGGAAGATTTGTCAGAGTAGTAGCAGTTGCTGTATTCCCTGGACAAGAAATAACAGAGATTAAGAAACTAGCAAAAAAAAGGAGAGAAATCTGACAGATTACTACTGCCATAAATGAGATTAACAAGGTGTAAATGTGAGTATTTGCATAATTACACTGTTTTTAATGCAATAAGAAGAAACAGGAAGGAAGGAAGGAAGGAAGGAAGGAAGGAAGGAAGGAAGGAAGGAAGGAAGGAAGATTTGTGGAGNAAGGAAGGAAGGAAGGAAGGAAGGAAGGAAGGAAGGAAGGAAGATTTAAGTAGTAAATTAAATATATATATATTCATGTACAGTTATTACTATAGTAAAATAAAGCAAAATTTGTTCAACAATATACGGTTTACATGTTTTGGAAGCATTATATATGAAAAAAAAGTAAGATGATATTCTTGGCAAAGACCTGGTCACTACCTCTCAGAAATACATGATTAGCCAGTGTTCCTGGTCAGATAGAAACAACAGAGATTACTTAATTGATTTCATAGGCATGATTAATTAATTTAACGGGCAAAATTTTTAATAGATTTTCAGTATGTGCAGAGTTACACACTTAACTATTTCCAGGTTTGCAATAGTCTGAAAATATCACTGCTGTTTTGCCTATCTTAAGAGTATTTCTTTTCAATGAAGTTCATGAACTATCTCCATTCATATGGGGACTCACTGTTAAGAGAAATATCGTATCAATTTTTTGTGTTTGTGTCATTGCTTGTAAGAATTTAATCCACTTTTTT
Organism: Eulacestoma nigropectus; assembly: GCA_013397775.1. Taxonomy (NCBI): domain Eukaryota; kingdom Metazoa; phylum Chordata; class Aves; order Passeriformes; genus Eulacestoma; species Eulacestoma nigropectus. Next base: position 204,161 of record VZTE01005528.1, read on the forward strand.
TTAGCTAAAAATATTTTTTCAACTACATTCTGGCAAGATGGTGTTTAGTGTTATCTGTTGAAATCTATTTCAACTTAGTTTCTATTTTGTATCACTACAGAGGAATAAGCTGCTTTCCTAAAGGTTTTGATTCACAATTGAAGATAAATTTAGCAGTAGCAACTAAAGCTGTTATTGCCCGAAGCAATCTACACCAGCCAATTCTCTGAGATAGTCATAGCACGCCAAGTACATTTTAAGTGGAATTTAAAATATAAATGTTCTGGAATAAATGTCAATTTGTATTGATTATAATGTGTTTAAACTTTAAAAAAATTAAATATATGCTTTAAGCATATAGTTTCATTGGGCTGGCTGAAGGTCAGAAAGGTTAAAAGCTGGTATGTTAAATAAAAGAATAGGAAAAATATGTGAAGCAGGCCATCAACACGTAAACCAAGGCTGGTAGTAGTTGCCGACATAAAAAAACTATTCATCATCTGTCTAGGTACCATTTTTACAGAAAATTCTTTATGAATATTTTCTGAAATCCTTGTGTTGTTCTTGGTTGGCCACAGAAGTTTTTTCAATGGAACACTGAAACCTGTTTGATTCATGTTTCATAAAGTTAATTTTTCCATCCGGAAACAGCAGGAATTCTGAGAAGAATCTTTGGAGATACCTGAAGGCGCCAAATGAGCTGCATGAAGAATGTAGTCTGTTGTCACTATGACTGCAGTATTTTCCAACTCCTTCGCCGTGAGTGGAAAAGGAACAGTAGTAGAACCAGCATAAAAGATGTAAGTGCTTACCAGTCAAAGATTTGGTTTGTGGTGTATAGACACAGGCGTAGCCCTCTTACTTTTGTCTTTACAGCGAGTGGAGACAACAGCAGTAAAAGAGTGCTGAAAGCCCCTTTTCCTCTTTTCAGAAGCACTGCTGGTGACTATCTTAACCAATGGTTAAGGTCCATATGTGGTTTTCATCCAAGATAGCTGTGCTGGAGGAGATTGAAAGAAAATAGTATGAAAGGTTAGAGACTGGCTAACTTGAGAAAGATGAAAAAGAAATTGTAGAAAATAAATAGAGTTAATTAGTGAAGATGTCAGGTAGATATCAAAGATTTGTGAGCAGTGAAGCTGGGAATAAACAGGATTCAGAGAAAGGGAAGAGAAGTATTGCCAAGTCTCTCATTGTCCTTTCTTGTGATAAAGTGTTCTATAACTCAATTTGTTACTCCTTGATTTACGTTTTTATGAATTGTTAGAACCTAAGCCTGAAAGGAGTTTGATGTCAACAGACTTCAACAACAAGACTATTAATCTTCAGTGGTTTTATTTGTTTGGGTAGTATCAAATTTTAGGGTAGGATTTTCTCATGTTTTCAGTTCATGCTTGTGATGATTCAGGTGTTACATTCAGAATTATGATGCGTGACAACTACTAATTCAAAAATGTTTAAGTTACCAATATTTGCAATTCCATGTCAACTTAATGGAAAATTGTATAGGAAATGGAGATCTTCCATGAGATTTTGAGAGGTTGGTTGTTTTAATGTCCATTTCTATAATTATTCAAGATAATGGCTGTGCTAACAACAGAAACCAAAAATTATTATGCCTCACTTAAGTTTAGTTGAAGATGCCCATGCTCATTGCAGGAGAGTTGGACGAGATGACTTTTAATGGTCCCTTCCAATCCAAACCATTCCATGATTCTGTGATTCTATGAAAGCACTACTTTCCAAATGATGAGGTATGGTGTACCTGGCAAAGCTATTTTGGCTTGGAGAAGCATCCTGGGTGTTGTTACATTGTGCTCCTGGGACAGGTGTGCTGGGAAGCCAGGGCAGTCCTGTCTGTAATGCTGTAATGTGATGCAGGATCCTGCCTGCCTGCTTGCCTGGCTGGTGAGCCTGGCTGGGTGAGAGTTCTCTTAGCACCAGCAGTACAGCTGCCAGGGAAAAGGAGAGGTAGTGACAGGAATGGGATGCTGAATGAGCACTCTGTGGAATACCACTGATATTTTGAAGAGAATCTTTCACTAAAAAGATTTTGGGAAAGAGTGGCCTGGAAATTGCAGAGATTATTGGTTTGTGTGATTACTGGAAGTCCCACACGCAGAGAGTGCACTGTCTTTGGGATCAAGAGTGAATACCAAATAATTTAAAAAATTATCAGGGGTTTTTTCAAAGTTCTGGATGCAAGAGATACCCAAGGACACACCTATATGTGCCCCTAAACGTTCTGATAAAAATACAGGCTTGCAGTATTTTGCTCAAGTAACATAGTAATTTTATTTCTTTCTCAGAACTCTGCTCAATGAATCTTCATCTCATGAATGAAAAAAATCCAAACTATTAAATTCCATCTGTAGACAGGTCAGCTAGATTTGTGCCAGGTTTGACACAGCTGTCATTTGTGTGTCCTCTTATACATTATGCTTAATAGAAGAAATACAGTTACTGAACCATTAGGATACATGATCTCAAATACTCAGCCATGATGATATAAAAATAGAGAAATCCATTGTTTGCATTCCAGCATGTCATGTTTGTAAATAACTTAGTACAGAAAGCCAAAATGATGACATTGCAAATGTAACTTTCAACTATAAGAACTATATTATCAAACATCTCAGTATTACAAACAAATTAACTTAGGTTGCTTTTTTCTTCTGTTTAAATTTTTGAAGGGTTTTTATTATGCTTACAAATATAAAGAATAAATTATATGTGTTTCACAATTGCAATTTAAAATATATTACAGCATTCAAGTCATGGTTGGGTCTAGATAGTCAGGAAAATTTTATAGTAAACATAAAATTATGACATAGTCCCTAATTAATTTCAGTTTCACCAAAGATGTTGGCAGCATTCCCACATTTTATATGGTACTAGGATTTCACTCAGTGCCCAGTGTAGACCAAAAGGCCAAATAATTGAATTTCTCAAGGGCATCAACTTCTTAGACATGGGAATATCCACCTAGATATAATCATGAGGTCAAATATTTAATAAAATGCTTATGCTTAAGTCAGAAAAATAATTCCAAAGGAACTCTGTGTTATCACAGTACTGCTGTGGCAACCACCTTCCATAATTCTAATAGCATCTCTTTAGCAAGACACTGTGATTTAAAAAGCATCACTCCCTTTTCTCCCCAGTAAAAATGACTGTTGAAACAAGGAATTCAAATCTGATTCAAAAAAACCCCAGAATTGTGAACATGTTAGGCATGAGAGAAAAAATTTCTCCCTCTCCCAAAAGAAAGAATGAGTAATTTGACTTAACTTTACTTGAATATTGAAAATTTGTCAAAAGACAAGCATCCCTGGAAAGCATTCCAGTAAAAGCTATAAAAATTCATGCTAAGGAAGCATGTTTGGAAATAGATTTACTGACATTTCCCTTGAAAAACATCCTTTTATAAAATATCAGAGATGAGCCAGAAAAAAAAATCATAGTTCTTAACAGACATTAACTGAGCTAAGTTAATTTACAATATATGAGGCATTAAGTTTGGTTGAAAGGCAGCAGAGCTCTTGATTTGACATGTATTTCATCATGATCTCCAGAGGCATTTTGACTGCTGTCCAGGATCATTCCAGAGATTACTGAAGGCATTTATTGCACAGTCTTTCTTGAACTCACTGTAGAAGTTTGAAAGCAATGATAATTTCACTATTTGTGAGCAAATTGTGCCTGGTCATATTGCAGATATAAAAGGAGGTGTGGTGGTTACATGATAGCCTTTTATTCCCTTTGTATGCCTTTGGGCATGTAATATGCTGGTTTTCACCTCCATCTCAAAGGTAAAGGAATGAGGAGGACATGACAGCTGTGGTCCTCTCCCACATGCCTTCCAGTGCCTCTGAGAGCCTGGTCTTTGGAAAGGATACTTCCAGGAAGACACACAAAGGCTCTCAGTGTAGTATTTCATTCTGCATCAGGCACACTTCCCTTGGAGTGTGAGGAGCTGAGGAAAGGCATGTGCCCCATCAGGGATGAAAGTCAGCTGTCTGTATCTTTCAATCTTCGTAGCACTGTTATTAGCTAAAGTTTTCATTTACAAAGAGAAATTGTATACGTCTAATCTATTTTTATGCAATGTCTGTGGCTCTCTTTTGCTGGCCTACAGTAAAAGGCTTCATGATCTTCATCCAGTGCTATTTTCTAATGTTGGTTGTTGAAAGGAAGAACAGCCATAATGGGCAAAATTTTCCAATTCTGGAATTTTTGTTTCTGTTAAAAAATCAATATAAGCATTAAGAATTTAGACACTAACATTTCTAGTTTAAAATCTTTCTAGGCTGTTAAAATCTATTTTTCTTCTCCAAGTTACTAACAAGGTAGCTTTCAGTCCCAAGCATTTCTCCGTTCTTTAAGAAAATTCTTGAAGTGTCTTAAGAAATTCTTTAAGCGTCTCATCCTTTGTCATATTCAGATTGTGAATTTAGTTTCTATGTAGATCCTCTTGTCATAAGGGGAGCTTGTAATAATTTTGCAGACCTTAGACTGTCAGTTTCCAGGCATTACTGCAAACTCTTTCCTCCGGCCTTAACTGACTGCTGTCAGCCCTCTAATTTTCTTGTGGCCTTTTTTTCCTTTTTCTGCACAGTTTAACATTACATTTTAAAATGCCACATCTTTGTTGTTGCTGGCTTATATTGTTCCCTATATGTCTGTGACCACTTGTCATGACCACATGCATCATCAGTAGTTTCAGGTTGGAAATCATTTCCCTAGACAGCAGCTTGCAGCAGAGCTCAACAGCCAGTGTGCTTACTCCATAGGAAATACTGGATACTAGTGAACCTATTTGTTCCTCTGCAGAGGGAGGTAAGTATCCTTTCTGCCTATCATCTTTAAATAGAATCTATATTCACCAAATACAAATATATTCACTTCCCTTGCAATTAAAAATGAAATCGTTACTGAAATAGTTTCTTCTCACAAGACTTGCATTACTGCCCAGTTGGAGAATGGTTTCTTTTTCTTTCTTTAAAACCTATGCTAATTATTTTCTTCATAGATATAATTCTTCAAGACTGATTTCCCATGTTTGTAGCTTTGTGCTACATCCTTTCTGAGAAATAATAAAAAACCCCCTCAAAATACCAGTTAGAAAAAATAAAAAATGATATGAACCAGAAAATGTGTTTAGTTACAATACGCCAATTTAATATGTTTCTTTCATTCCTGTGGTATACTTAATTTTGGAATGATGAAGTAAATAATTTGCTGTCAAGAGAAGAAGCATATGGCTATGGCAGTTCTAGGTGAGAAAAATCTCATTTCTGAATACATAACAGCATATGACTCCATATAAACTTCAGAAATGGCTTTATTTTCTTTTGGAGATATTTTTCAAATCCTAATATTTTCATACATAGAATAGTTGATGTTGGAAAGCAGTTCTGGAAGTCATCTGGTCCAACCTCTCTGCTAAAGCCGGGTCATCTAGATCTGGTTCCCTGGGACCATGTCCAGATGGCTTTTGACGATCTCCAAGGATGGAGATTTCACTGCTTCTCTGGGCAACCCGTGCCAGTGCTCAGACATTCTCACAGTAAAAGGAGTTGTTCCTTACATTCACAAGGAATCTTCTCTGGTCCTGCCTCTGGTCCTGTCATTAAGCACCGCTGGAAGGAGCCTGGACACCTCTTCTATCTACCCTTCCTTCATGAACACATTGATGACACTGCCCTTGAGTGTTCTCTTCTCCCCTCATCATTTTCACATCCCTTCTCTGGCTCTCTGCAGTATGATCACATCCCTCTGCAATGCACTACTCAGAACTGGAAACAGCACTCCAGATGCAGCCTCACCAGTGCTGAGGAAAGCAGAAAGATCACCTCCCTTGACCTGCTGGCAATACTTATAATACCACCCAGGATATCATTGGCCATCCTTATAGCAAGGTCTTTACATAAGAAATCACATTCTTGTATTGTTTTGGTTTTTTTTCTAAGAGACTTGCTTGTAGAAAACGACCTTTTTTTTTTTTTTTT
>VZTE01005528.1:210184-268834 GCA_013397775.1 Eulacestoma nigropectus
CCCCTTTTTTTTTTTTTTTTTTTTTTTTGGCGCTTAAGACATTCCTTTTGTTATTCCTCTGCTTTTCTCAGGGACAATGTAATGATACTAATTTTTCTAAAATCAACCATGAACAGGATTTACTTTACTATTTAACCTCTAGTACGTAATTAGAGGTACTTTCCAAGTAATACCCCACCTCTAGTGCATCAGTTTTGTAGTTCAGCACAGTTAATAATTTCCCAGAACAAAATCCATAAATGAATTATTATTGACATGCAGAATTTAGTGTTGCTTTGAAGTTCATGCAGTGCTTTGGAAACTTATGCAACGGTAAAACTGACTTTAATCTATCAGATCTGAGACTTGAACTTTATAACTACAAAACTGAGAACGCTTCATTCATACATGTCACCAGGTTTCAGCCACTGTCTTTTCTTGTTCCAGTGTTTTCCATTATTTAACAATTACAATAAAACACCTGGCAGATGCTATCTGTGTTTATGATTTTGTTCTTTGCCTCTACCATTGAGAGCAGTAAGAGTCTTAGCACTTGTATGCCAGTCGTCCTTCAATGAAGGCAGCTGATGTACATTCTTCCCCCACTTAGATAAAGAGCAGTTTAATGAGATTTACTTGCTGTTTCTGGTAAGAGGCCAGTGGCTGATTAGTGAACTAGCAGTATATTGGCCTCTTCCTTTAACCTGCTTTATAGTCGCTGCACGTTGATGTACCAGTGTAAAGCTTAGAGCCAAATGTTTAATGATGTGTCAATGATTCCACACCCAAATTTTCACTCACAAGTACTTTTATGCATGCAGCAGGCTTCCTGAGTGTTATTTGATATCCTCAGTTCATCATTGAAACAGAATATGTAAATAAAAGTGCTAGTTGTTTAGAGATTTCTTAAACCATTTTTCTTTAAGTACTTAAGCATGACATGAAAAAAATATAGTGCATTTTGATTATTCTTCACATGATTTATCATATATGTGCTGCTATTTTTTCATATTTGCAAGATAAAATTTCAGAGGAATACCAGAATCTTTTTAATGCCATTAAACTGGTATTTTGACTTGGCTTGCATTAAGTAATGGGTAGAAAAGGGTTACAGTGGAATACATCTTAAAAATTTCTGCTCTAAATCAAACTATGCTGGAATGTAACAGTAGCTGCCTTCGTGTCAATGCTATTTGCTGATGCAGCTCAGTGCAGTTGAATCACCACAAGGGAGACATTTCAAGATCTTGGTATTCAAGCATCTCTTGGATGAAATCCATAAAAGAGCAGACATGAGCTGAGTAATAAATCCTGTAGACATATATGCTGGTGCCATGAAATGGTATCAGTAATCCTACACAGGGAGCAATTAAAATATCACAGCGGTAGTCTACCAATAGTTTTTTCAATAAAAATTCTGATCATGAAAATAATTAAGTAAGAGAAAAGAGAAATTTTTATGTAACAATGATGGTCTATTTCCAGTTATTAATATATCACAGTAGTGAAATATATGACTGCCTTTCTCCCTGTAAAAACTGAAATATAAATATATGTCATTGAAGTCCAGGCCATTAAGCTTTTTATGCACAGAGGCAAGCATGAAAAATTTTGCATATATGCATTGATGTGCTAGCATTCTCAAATTCCATAGTAGTGTCTGACAGCTGGTAGTATACACTGCAGATTGAAGGCTCTTACCTTACTAAAATCTACAAAAGACTTTCAAGCTTAAACAGCTAGAAAATTGCAGCCTGATTTTTGCAAGGCTATGAGCCAAAAAACTTTGGTTTTCAGGCCTGGTCATAATGGACAAATAATTCAGAATTTCATGACCTCTGTTAGCAGGCTATTACACGAGCAAATCCTGAACCACCTGTGACCCCCTTGGTCTCTCCCAGGACTTCTGAGGTTGCTCTGACAGCTGTTGACAAAGTACTTCCTAAAGATAACATCTGAGGATATCAAAATTATTTTGCCAAAAAACATAGGTAGGATGCAAATTAAAACAAATAATAAAGAGAATCTTCAGTGGTAGATATGCAAATAGTAATTAGATTGCATTACACATAATGAAATCCTAAATCACACATACGTAAATTACAATTAGCAAGTAGTTTTTAAGCATGTCCAAAAGAGCTTTCAAGTTGACTTCCTTATGATCCATGTATGTGTTTCTCTGTTAACCTTGCTAACCCACAGACTTGGGGCCCAATTATTTGGGCAGGAGAAGTACAATTCCTTTCACATGGAGTATTTAATGATTAAGAACAGAAAGATATTATTTTTGTATGTTTTCATGTCATTCAACTGTCTCTTCTGAGTGGTTCCATTGATTTCACATTTGTTTTATTGTAAATTTGACTGAACTAAATTTGACCTTCATATCTAAGTTAGTATTGTCATGTAGTTCCTCTAGTGGGCTGAGGTTCCACAGAGCACAGTCAGAATAGCACTAACCGTCTCTGTGCTTACATTTTCCAGTACATACCCTATTTAAAGAAGTAATGTTAACAATACCGTCGTAACATGGACTGCTTCCTAGTGAAGAGTGCAAGGAAATTTTATACTTAATTTTGAAGGTGTGTTTTGATTTATTTTCCAGTCCCTTATTTAAAAGGTAACTTCTGCTACATGATAGGTGCAGAAAGGGTTTCATAACCCTTTATATAAGTGGGTTATGTATAAGTGTAAAAAGTATAAGTGTATATAAGTACACTTATAAGTGTATAAGTGTTAAAATATGTGTATAAGTGTTAAAATATGTGCACAGTGCAGAACTCTGTCTTCACCACAATTTCATCAAGTAATTTCTTCCTAAGAAATGCAGAGGGATCAGTGAATTTTGCACTCAGCTGCTGGTGAGCAGGGTTATTTTATGTGCCAGTCTTCTTGGAGAATCCCATGTAATGGACTTGCTTCCTCTGGTCAGAGCATGAGATCTTATGGAAAGGGCATTTTGGTTCGCAAGAAGAACTCCAAAGGCGTTCTTTCCCTTCACAATATTTTTGACCCATTACACTGAATTTCACATAGCTGGGGAAATGCCTGAGCCTTTTTCTGCACTATATTCCAAGGAGAATCAAATCTCCAACTTGCCAAGAAAAAATGAAGTTGGCTTTGTTAAAAGTGTTGGAAGAATGTTGTAGGAGGGAAAAATGGTCAGGATAAAGACATATTTGAAATTCACTTGGGAATGGAAAGGGTAACAACAGCAAAACCCCTATACTAAGACTACTCAGTACAGTCGGTGCAAGACCTTTTTAAAATTTGAGCTTTCTTTTTGTGCTTCACTGTATTATTGTTCAAATCCACCCTAAAATACATCATGACTTAAATACATGTAGGCCAACAGTTGTTATCTTGACTTAATAATAGTTTTTGTAAAATCTGATTAATTTTCAATTTGTAAAACACCTACATTTCACAGGGGTAATCATGTAATCCAGATAATCTGGAGATAATCTGTTGATGACCCTAGCCGAGACTGCACTGTGTTATATTCTGTGCTCCTGTCCATTCATGAAGCTATATTTAACAATGTAATTAAGAGAACAGTCTTTGGTATAAATAAAAAGGCACAGCTCCACATCACAGCTTTAAAAAATATATTTATACTGATAATAAATTCATTAAATAAAGGCTGAAATTAGCCTATCAGGAAAGCCAGATGACAGGAACATAATAGTATTGATGCCTTTTATTTGTAACAGACCACTTTGTTCCATTTTATCAGTTAAAAAATGCCTATTTATGTATCTTTTTCTTACTTAATGGTTCTTCTAATTTTTGAGTCAGTAAAGAGCCTGTTTGGCCATGGGATAAGACATAGCTTCACTTTCTAAAGATTAACTTGTTTTAAGCACATACAAACACATTGACCTAATTGCTTGGATACCTTTTAGCCCCTAATAATAGAATGAACAACATTTATGTTCTAAAAGTAACTTTTAGACTGTATTCAGAGACATTGTAATGGATATGAGAATGTAAAGAAAGAGAAGAACCACCATTTCTTTAATATAAGAAATTTGCATTATTTTATGACTAAAGAAATTACAATTAATAACTAATTTGTCTTTCTAAGTACTCTGCTGTTTCCCTGCGAGTTAATATCTGAGCTGTCTCATGAAATCTGACAAATTTATTCTGTGGTTTGTTTCTTGGGTCAATAGTTCAACTATGTTTTCAATAAATCTGAGACACTAAAAATGATGTCTGGATTTTCCAATGCCTAAATATATTTTGGAAATCAATATAATAAAAACACCATAAAAATCCAGGACACAGTTTACCTGAATATTGGCATCATTTTGTGACATAAAATAGTGTATAATTCCAGTTATTGAGGGTATAATATTGCAGTGCTGATAACATCATGAAGTGTTTGCTGAAATGCTAAATGCTTTTAGGACCAATTTTTTCCTAATTTATAGCTATCTGGTCATTAATGTGGCAACCAAAGCAAGCTTGTATACTAAAATGATGCAGTAGTTATTAAAATTATAATAAAGTATCTTCTGCAGGAATTTCTCTGGAGCATAAGAATGAAAAAGCAGTTTTAGACAAATTGACAAATTGGGGTTTTTTTCCAGTTACTTTGCTTACAAAGTTTACATTGTCTCTGTGCTAAAGGATTATTTGAAGCTTTGGAGCAATCAAAAATGTACTGATGAGGTTTTGAATGAAATCAGAGTGAAAATTTTAAAGTTATGGACCATTCAACTGTGGGAAGTTCCATCTGAAAAGAAATGGCTGGGAATAAATTAGACAGGCTGGGAAGCAGGCGTACATAATTATATTGACTCAATAGAACAAAAAGATATATATATTTACATTATTGGGAAAATGAGACACCAGGGACTGACTAAGGCTACAGGTATAGTTAATTTCCTAGAAAATTATTTCAGCTTCTTTTCCTTTTCCTCATACATATCTATTCCCTTTCTACCTCTTCCATTTTATACCGTTTTCTCTTTGTCCTCCAGAACTTCAAGAGGTCAGTTCTGAGGCAGCCTGTATGCAGTAATGCTGGGGAAACCATCCTCCAAAAGGGTTCCCAAAATATCCCAAAAAATCACAAATAAGAGTGCTGAAGGACACAAAAAGGTCTGGTTTGTGAAAGAAAAGGAGGTGCTGATTCAAATGGTGGATATTTAGGAGACTGTCTTCCAACCAAGTAAAGATCTCTGTTTGCAATAACCTGAATAGCAAATCCAAGTTTTATTTCCTGACAGCTGACACACCCATGCTGGCAAAATTATTTCTCTGGGAATGTCAACAATGACACATCGATGGTGTATCAGATTGCCAGTACTGTGAATTTTTACTTCCTCTTCATGTACATGGTTGCATTACATAAGATGCCTAGAAGAGGAAGACACTTACTTTTCAGCCTTCACTCCATTCTCAGCACTAAATTGCCTTAGTTAGAGTCTATTAATGAATCATAGGACTTCTTTGGGTTTATTTGTCTTCTGTTTGACAGATCAACTCGAGCATTTACAAGACACATAACTTTTATCTATTCCAATTCAGAATGAAAGAATCAGCGTAACCCTGGCTCTAGCTGTTTAAATCATTAGTCAGGCAAGTCTGCCTCATGCTGGGTAAATGTGATTCCGACCTCAGAAATTGTTCTGACATAGACTTGCTCTGCTCTTTTGAACAGAGGTTGGTGTACTCAGTGAAGACAAAATTCATAAGGCTCTGGTCTCTTACACCCACTGTAACAAAATGCTACAAGAAATATATTCACTGTATTTCACTGTATTTGCTGCTTTAAGAATTCACTGTGTAATGGACAAGGATTTGTACAATTAAGTGAGGGAGAACAGGAAGCAGGTAAAACGAAAGGATCTTTACTTGACATGCAAGGTTGCCTTCAAAAACTTCTTGGAAGCTAATTTTGTTCTAGAGACCTTGCAAAAACTGTGCTCATAGCCAAGTGTAAGCCTGCTTGCTCACTTGGTGCCAGAATCACCACCCTTATCTACCTTCTTTTCTCGCTCTGTTAGTCTCTTTCCCACCAAAAATGTGTGAAAGAGTTGAAAGGCCAGTGAAGGGTAATAGCTGCTGCAGCAACAAGGGGTCTGTTTCTACTATCATTTTAGGATTTTGATCTTTGATGGTGATGAAAGGCATCTCAACTTCCACTCTGTCTTGACGAGTATGGAGGTGTATTACAAACATGTTTGTTCAGACAGTTCCATGGTCTGTCAAAAATCACATTTAATTTCACATTGTGCCTGATGCCCCAGCAGTTGACTCCTTTGGCTACACCGAGCTGGAAGTTTATGTAAGAAAAAGGAACAAGTGAAAGCACTCACTACAGACAGCATTTTCAGCATTTAATTTTCAACATGGAAAATATAACACTATTACCTGCTTGCAGGGAAATATTTATTTTGATATGGGCAGACATAGCCAGTGACAAGTGACATGCTCAGTAGGACAAGAGATCTCCAGAAACTGGTAGATAAAGAAGTGGAGAAATTTGCACCTTTCCAAGAATTTGTGCAGGAGCTGTCAGAGGTAAGCCTGAAGGTTAGGCTACAAAGCTGATGTGCAAAACAGGCTCCATGATGAAAGAAAAGACAGCAGTGAAGTCAGGAAGACATAAGGAGATACCAAGGCTAATGAAATAGAAGGGGGAGGAAAAGACCAGCAGTACCCAAATAAGACACAGTATGTGGGAGAAGAGCATGCAGCTCATGGCCAGCATTTTCTTCCTCTCCAGCCAGGTCTGGGTTTTCAGGTCTTATTCATCACAGATAGAAGGGGCAGCTACCCTGTCAGGTGTCCAGGCAGATGTATTAATATGCAGTTAAATTAAAAAAAAAAAAAAAATGCAGAGCTAGTACTCAAGATTGTTACAGACAAGTGAAGCTCTGTCTAAAACATGAAAAGTATGTGTGAATTTTTGGGATTGGGACACTGAAGAAATCTTCCCTCCCATAAAACCCTGAACCAAACCAGAAACACACAGAAACAAACAGAAACCCACCAAACCCTAAGCCACAGGAAAAAGAAAGAGGTTACAAGGTTTATTTTATAGTGGCTTGCCTTTGGTGAGCAGAGAGGCTTCTCTCAAGTAAACATGCTCTCTTGTCCTCTGAAATTACCAGCTGGGAGGCAGGAAACTCCATGATGCCACAGAAACTGACCATACACAGGTATTTCCTCTCCTGAGATGGAAAAGCTTACCTGCACTTTACTGTGAGAATGAGTTCTGATGTAGTAGCTATGTTTGTCTTAGCTCTTTTTTTCTAAGAAGGAATGGGCTATGTGTACCTTAGAGTTAGACCTGCAACTACAGTCACCATTGACTATGTATGTTGGAATGTATAGACTGCAAGATGTTTGTACTGTACTCATTTATGTTGTTTTCTTAAAATAAGTTACTTTTTAGTAACATATTTCCTCTTCATGTATTGAAAAACGTGTGCTTTGGGAATAATGAAAACCCACTAATTTAAGCATCTCATTAAAAAGTATTAAATACCAAATAACAGCCTAAAGGAAGTCTATACTTAATTTTTAGGGTGAGTGTGTAACTCCAGAATGCACTTCAGTTTTGTTTGTTTGTTTAAGCCATTGCTTAAGTTGGCCATACTCTGCAGAATTTCTATGAATATATCACATATTTTGTTCTGTCTCTTAATAGATTTCCCAGATTTCACAAAGAAATAAAGTGTAGTCATCTGTTATCCTCAGAGTCTGGGAGTTCGGCACTTTCTGAAGTACAAACACATAATGTCACATGGATATCCACAGCTACAATCAAAACCATGGTACATCACTGGGGCTTTAGTACCAAACAGAAGAGACTTCCCACTGGAAAGCTGGTGCAAGTAGGCTTAGGCAGACTGTTCATCTATCCATTCATCTGCTGTCATGTGTGTCATGCAAAACTGACACAACAACTTGTTAACAGGCGTAATATCACTGCAACATGTCACTACAGCCGTAACTACAGAAACACTTACGTACACCAGATTGTAGGAAATACATAAGGTAGACACGTTAGGAACAAAATACTTGGCCAACACAGTTTATCCTAAACTCTTATGTTTAAATATCAAATAGTGTTTATAAAGTATCAAAAAATAATTTTACTTACTTCATCTAGCTCACTTACGTCTTTAAATATCAAACATTTTTACAAAGGTTTCTTTCAACATTACTGAAGGGAAACTGGCAGAGAGATAGATTTAGGTAGCACTCTTCAAAGTAGCACAGATCTATGTCACCACAGACGGAAACAGAAGGTTTGTACTACCTGAATGTGTAAAAGTGAGGGGACAAAAGCCTTGCCAGTCTCTTTGAACTCCCAGCAAAGCCACAGCTAAACAATGTTGGAGAAGAGATTTACTTCGCATTTTCAAATATTTCTTTCCACACTTTCAAGCTCTAACTATGAATTAATTAAGAAAAACAGAATAATAGAATGCTGTTAAGATAGCATGACAGAAAGAAAAGCATTTAATTTCTATGCAGTTGGTTTCTGTGACAGTGGGAGTGATACCAAATTTATGTTTCTGTAAAATGTGAAAAAAATACTTCACATGTTAAAACCATCAGTGCCAAATATCACAGTGCTGTGAGATATTGTCCTGGTTTTGGCCAGGCCAGAGTTAATTTTTCCACATTAGCCTGAGGGGGCGGAGCCTGGAGCTGTCTGGGCATGTCTAGGTTGTTATTCTATACCATGGTCACTCGCTTGGGGTAGGAACTAGGGTACTCTCACTTCCAAAAAGGAGGGGTGTGTCGATTGTAGTTGGAAAGAAAAGCATGGGCGGGGGAGGGTGCGTCCAGCACTTCCCACATTGTCTTGGGGTTGTGCTACGGGGTCAGGGTGCACATATTTTGCATGTAAATCACCCTCTCTTTGTACACCTTTTTTTTGTTAATATTGTTGGTGTTCCAGTTCATTTTCTTATTTTATTGTTGTTTCCAGTAAATTGTTCTTATCTCAACCCTTAAATCTCTGCCTTTTGTCTATCTTGCTGTGGGGCGGGATGGCGGGGAAGGGCAGCTGTAGTGCTGTTTCTAAACCACTGTAGATGTATTGAACTTCTGGGGATCTGGCTGCTGCTGAAGTCCAGCATGAACTGGTGTAACAATGAACACTTGAGAGCCTGTTCTGCCTGGCTCTGATCATCCCTGATAGCCACAAGTCAATGGGGCTCAATAGGATGCATGGGGTCCTGGGGAAACTGACTGATATTGTTGCCAAGCCACTCTCCGTTGTATTTGAAAAGTCCTAGTGGTCAGATGAAGTCCCTGATGACTAGAAAAAGGGAAACGGCTTTCCTGTATTTGAAGAGGTAGGAAAGGAAGATCCAGGGAACTACAGACTGGTGAGCCTCTCCTCTGTGCCTGGGAAGATCACGGAGCAGATCCTTTTAGAAAATATATTAAGGCACATTAAAGGAGGACGTGATCTGAGGCAGCCAGCATGATTTCACTTGGCCAGTCTGGTGGTCTTCTATGAGGGGATGGCTGCAACATTTGACAAGGGAAGACTGACCAATGTTATCTACCTATGCTTCTGTAAGGCCTTTGATGCAGTCCCACCAGACAGCCTTATCTCCAAATTGGAAAGACATGTATTTGATGGATGTACTATTCCGTGAATAAGGAATTTGCTGGATGGACACAGTCAGAGACTTGGGGTCAATGGCTCTATGTCCAGGTGGAGGCTGGTGAGGAGTGGTGTTTCTCAGGGCTCTGTCTGGGGACTCGTGCTCTTCAATATCTTTATTAATGACATCAACAGTGACATCGAGTGCATCCTCAGCAGATTTATAGATGACACGAAGCTGAGACACTGAAAAGACAGGATCTTATCCAGAGGGACCTGGACAACCTTAAGCAGTGGGCCCATGGGAATCTCATGAACTTCAACAAGTCCAAGTGCAAAGTGCTGCCCCAGGGTCAGGGCAGTCCCAGATATGAGAACAGACTGGGAGAAGAACTCATTGGGACCAACCCTGCAGAGGAGGACTTGGGGCTTCTTGGGGAGGGAAAGCTGGGCAGGACCCAGCAGTGTGTGCTCACAGACCACAAAGCCAAACATGTCCTGGGCTGCATCCTAAGGGTGGTGGCCAGCAGGGTGAGGGAGGGGATTCTCCCCCTCTACTCTGCCCTCATGAGACCATACCTGGAGTACTGTGTCCAGGTGTGGGATCCTCAGAAGAAGAAAGACATGGACCTGTTGGAGTAGTTCCAGAAGATGGTGAGAAAGATGATCCAAAGGATGGAACACATCTCCTATGGAGACAGGCTGAGAAACTCTGGGTTGTTCAAAGAAAAGAGGACTTTGGGGAGACCTCGTTGTAGTCTTTCAGTACCTTCAGGGGGCTTATAAAACAAGGGAGAGGGACTTCTTATATAAGCAGATAGTGACAGGACAAGGGGTAATAGTTTGAAACTGAAATATGGCATACAGCATGTTTAGATTAGATGTTAGGAAGAAATTCTTTGCTCGGAAGCTGATGAAACATTGGAAGAGGTTGCCCAGACAAGCTAGGGATGCCCCTTCCCAGCAGTGTCCAAGGCCAGGTTGGATGGAACTTTGAGCAACCTGATGTAGTGAATGGCATCCCTGCCTATGGCAGGGGGGTTGGAACTAGATGACCTTTAATGTCCCTTCCAACCCAAACCATTCTATGATGCTATTCGGTTTGATCCTGGCCTTCTCCTGGCTGCCTTTTATGCCCTGTCATTTTCAAAGAGAGTAGTTTCAAAAGTAGAATTTCAGTACCCTAAACTGTCAGAACTCTGTTTTCCTCCTTCATTTTTTCCCCTCTTCCCTTTCTGCGGGTAAAAATGTGTTGTAACAAACTTGTCTTTCTGTAGAATTTACTGTTTCCTTTTTTACCAAAATTAACTTTTGGTTATTCTCTTGGTTCTGGCTTTTAAGCAAATAAAACGCGTTGTTCTGTGTTTAGATGACTAAAATAATATTTCAGTTATTTATTAATAATAGACACAGCGAGTCAGCCCAACAAACTTCCTTTTAACAAGAAAAGCTTTTTCCTTCTGAATGAATAATGCATATTGGAGAAATAACACCACTCCTGCATTTTATGCGTAGGCTGATAATGTCCTATCTTTCAGCAAATGCATTAGACAAACGGGAACACTTTAGGGAAACAGCCATCTCCCAGAATAGAACATTGTATTCTTGCTATAGCAGAAAATAAGTTACGATGTAATCAACTTCATGGTTTAGAACTTTGGGTGATTTGTCTTTGCAGTCATAAGTGGAGTTGTGCAGCAGGAGGAGTTACATATTAATGGTCCTCCTTATTATCAGCAGCAGCAACTGGCTGCAAAGGGCTCACGCCATCCGTCCCCAGCAGGTGGGAAAGCAGGATGATGCTTGACACTGATGAAACAATAAAATAAAGGTGCAGGGAGGTGCAGAATGTGTTGCAAATATATGCTCATGCCACCATTTGGTTTATTTTACTGATAGTAATCTTCCCAGCAGGTCCTTAGAAACTGTGATAATGTTCTCTGGAAAGAGACAAGTTATGCCCCCTTTCACTGAAGAAATTTTCTATGATTTGCAGGCTTTGAATGCACAGAGGTCCTCAGACTCTTGAAAGGCTTAGATGAGGGAGTCCCCATTGCCTCAACCAGCTCAGCATATCCTATTTCCCAGAAAAACCTTCTTAGGCTGACATTTAAACTATGGATTTTATGTGTATTGATAAAGAAATAACAGAAAAAACCCATCCATAATCCTCATGCTGTAAACTCTCTAGGGCAGGGAGTTTCATGACAAGAATTCCTTTATATATTCACAGGATATAAAAGTCTGTGTTTTTATGCAACATGTATAAATGCAACATGCATGCTGCATAGAACACACAGATTTTTAGACTGTACTGGTCTGAAATATATAGTAATTAAACTATTATTATTATTATTACTATTGTTACTTATGTTTTTAAAATTACTTCTGTATTTAAAAAAACCCTACAAACAACACAAAACCAGACAACAACCCAAACCACAGTGTGTCTGTCTGAAATATTTAGGAAATAAATGCAGACAAGTGAGAATGTTCTGACACTCCCTTAGAAAATGTCACCATTTTTCTTTTTACTTTCTTCATCTTAAACATGTGGGTGGTGAAGACAGCTCATTACTGTGTCTGTGAGATCATAAATAAACTGGGTCTCTGAAAAAGATCTGAATAGAAAGAAGGCAAGAAGGCAGTATGAACAGAGACAGAAAATCAGAAAACTGGAGAAGGAAATAAGCTGATGCTACATGATCATATTTGACAGCTCTGTATTGAGTGTGGGGAAGATTCAAAGCACCACAAGAAGGGGCTGAATAGAAGATAATATGTTCAAATGTAGTTTGGAAAATACCTCAATGCATTAGAAAGTTAATCCAAAGCTGTTTTATCTGTGGGATGGTATGCTATGTATGTGATGTATGTGGTATAAACAAAACAGAAATAATTTGGTCATTTAGAACAATTTTCCCACGGGAATATAATGAGAATTATACCTATACTAAAAAAACAGATGTTATTAGTGCCCCCTAGAAATCTGCATCATGGATTGTGGTTCAGTCATGTCCTGTGAATTTTGCTTACATGCTTGCAAAGGTACAGTGTCCCTTCCTCCTCCGGGACAGTGACTCTGTCTGCAACCATTTGCTCAGTGCCCTGGTCTGGACCACCATAGTCTAGTGACCTACTGGAGTTGTGCTGGGGTCTTGAGCTGAACTGCAGCACTGCCTAGTGGTGTTTTCTTGGCTCACTGCCCAGACTGAAGGTTTGTTAAATATTTTAGGAGTATTTAAAGGAGACTTTTTAAAAGAAAAACACCCTAGAAACTCTGACCATGATTTATGGCTCTTGGAACTCAGGAGTCAGAATGAGGAAGAGATTGAGAACATTCCAAGGGTAGTTCTTTCTTCTTGTTTCTCACCTCATCTAGCAGGAAAGTAAAACTGACCCTCTGTTGTCACGGTTTGATTATTTTCTCTGTGTCACTTATGAACATAGTTTTCATCCTGACTCTGGACACAGTAAGGCATCTGACCAGAACATGAAACCTTCCTGAATATCATGCTTATTCCTGAAACACACAGAGAGAAAAGATAGTGCAGCTGCTAGTCTTGTTGATTTGTATCGCTGCAATTCTTAGAGTCTCAACCAAAGCGTCCCTGCCTATGCACAGTTAGCCAGCTACAAACGGGATGTGAAAACCTCTGTGCACTGGTCTTGGTGCCCCAGTCCCATAGTTTTAAAGAATTTCTCCAGCTGAGTTCCCTTTGTTATTATTTATTTCATGGCAGCATCCATGAGGATCAAAACAGAAATAAAAAATTCTCCATATATCAGCTATTGATGTGTACAAGAAGAACCACTGTAGGGCCCCAGTATTTTGAATGGATTAGAATTTTTTAGTATTGTACATGTCTTCGGCAAAAAGAAGAATTATACAAGAATATGTGAGTGTGCCTTCATACCAATTCTCACCAAAAATTTTGCATTTTTGTACCTCAAGCCTCCCTGCCAAAACTAGAAACTAATTTGAGTCTGTCAATTTAAGTGCTGAAGTTTTCTAACTGCTATTTTGCTTATTAACTGTTTTGTTAATGTCACTTTCAAAATCTGATTTCCTGCATTTAAGTAAACAGCAGGTCAATTTATAGCGCATTAATGTAGAATTATTTAATCTAAAAATATGTAACACAGGTTTATTTTACACAAAGAAATTAAGTTTTGTGAAGTAAATCCTCTGCTGAAGGGCTGCTTGGAAGGGCTAAGAAAGTTCTGCCACTCTACTTACAGTTAAGCAACAAAACAACTGCCCTCCCTATCACAGCTCATATATTTTCCTTTTGTGATTGCTCTTGCAAACCAGGAAATTTACGGTGGTAGTACTTTATGTGGAGATACAGGGAAATGTTTAGGAGACAATTTTTGAGAGCAGAGAAACATACGGAACACCTTCTAATAGCAGAATGCATGTTCAATTGCCGTTGAAGCAGACCAACAATATAATTATAAAATGAAACCTTGATTTGAAACCTTCCATATGATAGATGGTAGATACCTGTGACAATTATGTATAGTACTATAACAGCAATAATTAAGAGAAAAATCTTTAAGGATTGAGAGGAAGCCAGTCTGAGAACTGGGACTTATTTTGCATTCTGGGCAGAAGGACAAATTTCACTGTATGTCTGTCAAAGCCGGTACGAGAGGCATCTGAATAAAGTAACTCAAAAAACATATGTGATAACACTCTCTAAAGATGAAATTTTCGAACACCCGTGGCAATATTCTTCTGCAAAATTCTTGTCTTGTAATGAACAGAGTTCTTAGTTAAGGTGTTAATGGAGAATTTTCTGTATCACCGCATTAATTTGAATTCTTTAATACCCACACAATCAAGTCATATTGAAACTGGCTATAAAATGTCCACTTGATTATAATAGGAGAAATCCCTAAAGCTGCAAAATACCACTGAGAGCAAAGCCCGAAACTGTACTGCTATTAGTCATCCTCAGTAGTTACTGCTTGAGTAGACCCTTGAAAACATTAGAAGCATTTTAGAAAAAACTGCTACTTAGTCTGAGTAATATGTGAGTAAAAGGAATGAACAGTTTGTCTACTTGATCCCAAACCTTTTAACAAGCGTACAGCAGTGCAATGGTTGTAGAGACATGGCTTTTTTGGCAACTGTTCAACAGCTCCAGCGCTGTAATCAGCTTGCAGCCTTGGCATTTACAGGGGCCTATGCTGCACTGATCACTAGGCCTTGCCAACAGTAGCAAATCACGAGAACATGCAGCCTAGTAGAGCTTTGAGGTTGGAAATATCCCACATTTCATTCAGAGGTGAAAGGTACAGCTGTGACCAATTCTTCATTTTAATCTTTTCCTCAATAGGTAATTTGTGTTCTGAAAGACTCCTGTATCAGACAAAGTGCTGTAGAGGAACAACCTTCTCTTAGTTATATGTTAAAAATTTAATGGAAGGTTATCCGTAATCAGGACTAACTTGACGCAGATTGTACTCATCATATTTCATCTGTAGGCTCCTAGCGGGGTGTGCTGATCCAGGAGTCAGAGACTACAGCATGCCTATCGAAGCAGCTGGCTTTCTGCCCACATGAAAGAGTGGCCTCAATAACCAGTTGCTCGTAGTGTAAGTGATGAGTTGTTTATCTGGTAACACACTGGCAGTGAAAAATCATTACAACTAGCAGTAAATTACTTAAAACAGCAAATTTTCTCAGTTTAATTCTACCACTAGCATAGACAACAGCCATGTTCAGTTTTTGTAACTACAGGGAATTTTGGCCTGTCTAAATTTGCCTTGATATCTTGCTCACCCAGCCTACATTTAATTCCCTGTGCCAGGACTTTCCCAATGCCTAGCTGTACATTTAAGATCTCTGAAATTCTGAGGCCAATAGAATATTCATTGCATGCCTCAGATCTGGAACTTTATGTAGCAATTATATTAACTTTTGGCCTGAGCTTATGGGGCAGCGGGTGACATCTGCTCAGGGCACTTGCAACTCATGGAGTTCAATGGGTCATCTAGGTGAGTTTCTCAAAGAAAGCTTGTGGTGTTTTAGTCCAGAAGTATAGAAATAGTACCTTTTTTATACTTGAACTCTGTGTGCTCATGGCCCCCCGTGTAAGCCACACCTTGCAGTGCAATTTTCATGCAGGATAACCCCTGCAGAATGAAACCGGCTGGAGCAGTATTTTGGTGGGAAGCAATGCTCCGTAGCATCATGTAGAAGTGTAGAAATATAGAAAAATGCCTCTCATTTGGGCAGTGTTCTGGTTGGAGGCCAGAATCCTGGCTAGATATCAGTTTACACAATTTCCCAGGGGCTCTGCAGACAGAAGCACCTCTCAACCTGGCCATGGTCTTAAGAAGAAGACAGACTTGTGCCCTGCATTACTTGAAATTGTGAATGAAACTAATGTACCTCGCTAGGTAGCACAGAGATGGTATGTGCAATGAATCACGTGTGGCAAGTAAGATCTTTCTGTCCTGATGTCTGCAGCCAGGTAAGGTATTACTGGCAAAGAAGAAGAAGGAATAGTGCATCAAACCGTTAGGTGCAGTAATGATAACTTTTGGTTTTGCCTAGTAATAGTAGAGAGGGATGTGAGAAAGGTCTCATGTTAGAGATAACATGTGGGACAATTTCTTCCATTATTCCTTCTGCTTCTTTCTGAAAATGTAGTCATTGGCTTTGTCTGTGAAAATGCATTTCATTTTGAGGAAGTCTGGCATTCTTAACTTTCCAAGCAGTCACCCAAATCACAAAACCAAAAACTGAAACTGTCTTCAACATTTTGTGAAACATGCTTTTTTCCAGAGAGAACCCATGCAAAGAGATAATGCAAACACAAACTGCTCGAATCCTGATTTGCAGATAACATGTTAAACCTGATTAATGTAATGACTACACAGATGTAGATAACTTCACTTAACCTTATTTTTCAAACTGTCATGGCTGCTAACTCTTATGAAAGATTATGGTACATTTTCAATGTATCTGAAAAACAGGACAAATAGTTTGTCAAGTTACTAAATTACACACCTGGATTTTGTTTTTAAACAGTCTATTTAAAGTGTTGAACATCTCTTTTACAGTACTTTCCACCAGCTACTCAAGACCTTGAAAATGTTACCTGAGGATGACTGAGAGTTTACTACCATTATCTCAAGTCAGACTCAGAGATCCAGGAAGATCAGGAAGATCCAGGCACAGAAGAATTCTGACTGTCTAATTTTTTCCTCATTCCATCAGTTAAGCTGATTTGGTTCCTTTATACTGAGTTTGCTGCTTAATCCCATTGCCTTCTTTAGCCTTCCAAATGTCCTGTTAAGAGGCAACGAGCACTTTAAAACACAATTCCTCTTCACTATTCATTCAGAAGATGAAATTCACAAGGCCCAGAAATCTGTTCAGGTTTTCAATTTTATCTTTATCACTACATTTACTAAGATCAATAGGAGAAATAACATTGATATAGAAGCTGCATTTCATTAAAATTTTAACCTGGTATGATGACCTCTGTTCTGTTTCCCATTGTTGCTCTAAGTGATTCATTGATCTCTGAAATCCTCTGGTTGCTCCTACTAAGTGTTTTGTAAAACAAAATAGGTAAAGTTATATCCACAAACATTTGATGAAATAACTTGCTCTACAGTCCCACCGAAATCCATCACCTGCGGAACGGACTTGGCCAACTGGTTCAATCTTTGCTGTCACTTGCCATATAGAGGTCCAAATTTCATATGATAAACATGGCATCATAAATCAGCCTGTGTTGGAAAGGACCTTAGAAGTTCATTTGGCTGAACCTTTCACAGTACCTGAGCAGTCTTGCAAGGATCCAAAACTTGACATAAGGTTAAATTCAAGTGGTATACTGCAGTTCATCTGCAAAACATCCAGGAGAGTGTGACATTTAGTTCTTGAAAATGCACTTGCATTTATGAAAATAGTAAATTGGGTTTATCTGTTATTGTTATTACATCAAAGCCAAGAGATTTCAACTAATATGGGATTCCACAGAGTAAAGCATTCTGCAGCTATGCAGCAAGCTCTGTCAAGGGCTTGGGACTTATGTTATTATCTAAATAAAAAAGAAAGAGGAAGAGGAAAACACAATGACTTTCAAAACACCTTGTAGCAGGTCTGTGAATGAGAAACCTGTTACTCCAATTTGTTTTCTATGACTTTGTCTCCCACACGATCTCATCAATATAAGCAGATGAAGCTAACACATGAAACTCATCATGTGAAGCTTCTTCTACGTGTACATTTTATGTGGGTGTGCCTGTGCGTGCATGTGGAGGTACGCAGACACACACCTACGTATTTCCATACAAATATTTTTTAAGCTTTTTTCTTTAGATGAGTTGTTTTGCCCATAAGCTTTGACTTTCATGAGAAACACAAATATATTGAGCATCTCCTTTCAGGATAAATTGTGAGGTCTTTTTATCCTTTCTATTTCTTGTTTATTTACTGCTTCAATAACTTCACTTGTCTTTTTGTTGTCTGTAAAATAGTAAAGAAAAAAGCAATCTGAACAACAGCACTTCAAGGGCAAGATTGGTGCTACCTCATAGCTGCATGATTTTTGTCTTACTGAGATCTCTGTTCTTTTCAACCATGTTACACAGGCTCAAACCACTACGGTATAATTATTTACAGAAACAGAGGTTACATCACTGTCCTTGCCAAGATACACAGGTATGTGAATACATAAACTACTATCTCAGTACTTTCTTTCTTAGCAATGAAAAGTGAACATTTAGGTCTTGAACAGCTACTGCGAGTCCTCCTGCTGAACAAGTGTTGCATATCATAGCCTCAGAGTTCTCTGTAATTGCACGACATAGGCATTTCACAAGACTCACCTTGTGCTTCTAGTTTAAGGAAATTATCTAGAAATCAGTGAATTAAAAATATCGTTTTAGTGTAAAATGAAATTCTGATGAAGGTTGTTTTTGTATCAGCAGCAATTTTATTTATGAAAACAGTGAAATGAGAGCAGAAAAAGGTCTTACTCCTAACATAATAAGCAACTCAATAAATACTTAAAAGAAATAGGCTGTCCTCAAACTGTAGTTATCAGATCTTAGCAACCCAAAGAAAAGTACAGATGGTGTTGAAAGGTATACTGTGAAAGGAGCCTTATCTGCTGCCTATCCCAGGCTGTAGTGACTCTTAAGTCTGAAAGTGAGTATATTTCAAGCTCTGCCCAGGTTTTGCAGCAAGCTAAAATGGAATAACTGAATATATTTGTCAGTATCAGAGCACTCAAGCACTTGGATGATCTCTATGTTGTGTGAATTTTCTAACTGGTATGTGGAATTTGGCTGCTGTTACTTGGAGTGGTTTAAGGGTTGTTTTCTGGATTTAGTCCAGTTGTAGGCAAGGCTGCTGCTGCTGTAAATCTTGGAGTGTTATGAAAGAATATCTGCTAGGCTGACTACATCAGCAGGGAAAAATGAAGAGCTTTAATAATGAAAGCTCTTCTCCAGTTAAAGAGCAGAAGCAATGGTTTGAACAGCTGTAGCAACCCTGACAAAGCTGCTACTGAGTTGTCTTCATATTCCCATTAACCCCATGCCCTCCAGTCACTCCATTCTCCTGTCTTGCTAATGCTCATAGAGATCAGAATACTCTTATGTTTCCTGTATTTAGATGATATAAATGGGTGAAATGTGGAGGCCAGTGGGAGTTTTGTCATTGCTATCCACCCATACCCCAATGGTTATGATGTTTAGTTCAGCTTGGGATGAATCTGGCACAGAAGCAGGTGCACAGCCTAGTGCCCAACCACTCATGTCTCAGAGCCTTACCAGCACGACAGGTTACACAGCAGATCCTAATATGAATGACACAATGCCATGGCCCTGTGCGCAACGAAAGTAGGCACAATGGGAACGTAACTATACCACCTGCTTCAAGGCCAGAGCTGTTTCAAAGCTGCCCACAGGTGGCTGGGATTTTAAGTTCCCCACCTCACTTTGTGGATCGTCCACTGGTTATGCTCTCAGAACAACAGAACACCACTGTGCAGAACCCTGCCCATCTCCTCTTGGTCATCCTCACCATGGAAGTGTGCGGCATAGCTCCTGTGTTGGCTTACACAACTATGAGGCTTAGTCTGGTGCCTGGCTAAGGAAAACAGTCCAGCAGGAGTGTAGTTGAGCAGTTTCTGTGCTCTGGCTCCTCTTGTGGTCATACTTCGCCAAGAAGCTTCACCTTTATGTGGGTTAACTTGTTCTGCCAAAGGGGACTAGAAATCACAGTGTCTTCTCAAGACTAGCAAGTTTTCTGGACAGGCTCTGTATGAAACACACAAGGTGGAGAGTGTGGCGATCTAACTAACCTCACTGGATTAAAACTAGTGTGAGTAACCAGAGCAAGTATTTTCTCTGCAGATTAGTATTTAGTGGATTACCCAGATTTGGTGCATTTTGCTAAGGGACTTCACAGGCTAAAAATTCATTAATAAAATGATTTATTGGAAATTTAGGGTTGGAGGCACTTTACAGCATTCTTATGACAACACAAATAATTTATATATAAGCTGAAACTCTGAAAAAAATTCCAAAAAATACCTTCTAGGACTCAAAACTGTCCTAAATTTTGCTGTGTGATAGACTGTTGAGGGTCATGCTCTTAGCCAGTTTTTCTGAAATGTCACAACTTACTGAAAATTACTTTGCTCTCGTAAACCACTTCTGAACTTGAATAGTGAAACTATCCTTTAAAGAAATTAATCACTACTTTCTAGAAAATTGCTTTGTTATTTTTGCAACCATTATGTTTCATTAAATGATCAGATTACTTGAAAATATTGCAGTTTTCCACTGCCCATATAAACAGAAAAATGAATTTCCCCTCCTCTAGTTGAAATGCTTTTTTAAATTTCCCAACAGAATAATAAATGTATCATTTTTTAAATACTTGGATTTAATAAAGTGCCTCTCTAATGGGATCTAACAGATGTAATGCAGTATCAGAAATACTCCTCTGTGATATCCAGATGAAATAGTTGTTGATCTGACACACATTTGTATGAATTCAGTATTTTTAAAAAGATCTATATGATTAAACACCCTTCCTTTAGATCAGATTAGATTATGAAGATTCATTCCTCAGAGGTACTCATTTTTTGTAAAATGCAGAGGACAAAACCAACCAGTGCCTCCAGGCAGTGGAATGAATAAAGAAGCTGATGCTACAGTTTCTATGTCATTCACTTATCATGTAGCCAATAATATGCATAATGTGGTATTACTTTAAATGCTGACAAAATTTGTTTTCATATAATACATTTTTTTTTTTAATTGAATAAAAACAGCTTGGGCTATTCTACATTTCTACAAATTGTACAAACACAATTAGAGATTAACAGTGACTAAAATAAAGAAAAATATGCTAGAATTATCAGAATAACAGAAATTCTACTTCAAAGAAACACTCTAGGAACACATAGTTATTATATATTATAATATTATTTTTATATATAATTATATATTATAAAAGACATACTAATTATTACATGCTCATAAAAATGAGGCTTTTGGGAAGAGGCATATGACTTAATACTTCTCTGTGTCAGAACTGGGTGGTGTGAGTTTCTCTTTGTCTTTCAAGATGAAAAAAAAATACAACAGAGTATAACAAGAAAATATTTGAAAAATAATATCCATGAAGTTGTAGCACCAGTGCACAAGCTTTACACAGATCCTTCTGTGCATGACAGAATGCTCTTTTTCCGTATAAAAATGATTACTCTAAAAACATCACTTTTTCTAGCAACTGACCCCATCCCTTGACACTGTGTTTTGGAAAAGTGCGTAAGATGTAATAATGATTTATTCTTAGAAATCTGATTATGTGCTTCAAGAAGCTTAAAAAAAATCTAGCAGTGTTATATTGTCAGCAGGAATGTAGAAGGGCTTTTGTGTTCCTAGGAAGGTTGAAGCCATTCTTTCCTCTCTAAAAAAAAAAGTGGAATGTAAACCAAAAATTGAACCAACCTCCCAAACTTTCTAGTCACTGCAACACAGTCAAGCAAGCACGTGCTGAGCAAACATGAACACAGCTGTTACAGCTCTGCTGTGTAAGAGAAAAAAATAATCTGTACATTTGTTTACACAGTTTCTGACATTTGGCCATGCCACGCAGCTCTCAGCTGAAGTGAAACACAAAAACCGTATGCTGCTGGCACTCTCAGTACAAGAAGCTGAGATGCCCTGAGTTGGTGTCTCTGTGCCTCACGTGTGAACCGAGAAATGAGACCCATTTAACCCGCGGTCATCTCAGCGCGGCACCTCCCAGTTCAGTGTCCAGCAGCACCCCGAGCTTTCTCTCTCCAGGGTGTTGCTGACGAGGGAGGGGCGTGGGAGGTCGGGGAAGCCACAGCAGAGCTGCCTGCAGAAGGGGCTTGGGGCTCTGAGAAAGGAGCCGATGAGCCAGGAGACGCCCTCTTCTGCATCCCGGGGGCTGGCAGGGGTCCCAGCAGGATCCGCAGGGGAAGAACTTATCTCACTGCCTGCAAGCAGGGGTGCTGCTCACGCAGGGTCCCTGGGGACTTGGATGTGTTTTACTGCTGCACCAACCTGATCAGTGTTGCCCCTTAAAGAAAGAGGCCTCCAGCAACTCAAACTTTGAATGATTTCACTATTTATTTCTGATGCCTTGTCTGGGATACCCTAATTTTGAAGTAGAATAAAATGGAGACTTATGGTTTCACTGGGCACAGTTTCAGGATCCCTCAAAAATTTCCAGAGAATATTGAGAGAATATAAACCTATTGGCTGCAGAGATGACATCCTTAGCTCCTTTTTTGGGAACTCTAGAGTTAGTCCACAGGTCTCCAAGGTCCAGAAACATGGATTCTAAGTGTTGCTAGAAAACAGCAGCAAATCTATTTCTGCAAATTATAACATCTTCTCATTCATTTTAATTCGTGTATGTATGTTAGAAAAGACTTGGTTATATCTAGATCTAAGAAATTTCAGCCACTTGCTATAACATCATGATTCAGTTATTTAATTCCTGGACACTGTTCAGAGAGAGGTAAAATCAACATCCACTTGGTGGAATTTGTTTGCTTTTCTGTTCATCCCTCCATTGTTTTTCCAGTCCATCTAGATTTCTACAGGAAAACAGTATTTGTTTTCTTTTGGAAGTTGACAGAAAGTACAACATGTTACTCATAAAATAAGTGGAGGCCTTATATGTTGCTGTTTTCCTGAGCTTCATGACAATTAGCTATGAGTAGGTTGGACCTATAAGCTCTTTGCACATTCATACCACCTCTCCCTCCCTCCCTCTTCAAATAAACTAAACGTAGAAATAATAATGAAAAATATCTTAACCAAAATGGTCCACTTCTAATTTTTCTTTTCCCTCAGGTTTGTTTCTTATCCTGTAGGCTTTGATCTAACTTGCAGGAAAAGGAATGTATAGATCAAAGCAAAATCTGCAATGACATTCTAATAACATAATGTGTCAACAGATCATGTTGGGGATACAAACAAGAGGATTGAATTTGAATATGATTTTAAAACCTGTTGATGTAAATATGTAAAAATATGCTTACATTAACATGTTGTTGCTCAATTCCAAGACACTTTGAGCTAATTTAGAATTGCTGTGGAGACTGTGGTGCAGTAGATCAGATTCTAGTTTAAATGACATCATGGTGACCGAGTGGTGGCAGTGATTAGTATCTAAATTAATGCAGACAAAAATTGTAGCTGAGATGCCAAGTATGTTAAACCCTTTAAAAGAAACAATCTAAAAACTTGTCTGGAATGTGGTGATTTCACCCTCCCCTGGGTCAGAGCCTACAAACAGATACAGATGTAGAAATCTGTTCATAGCTATATGACAAAGCACTCATCTGAGCACAGACAAGTTCAGACTTGGCATGAGGGAGTGGAGAATTAATTTAACCAAATGGAGGTGCACCAAGGATGCAGAAAGGTCCTTGGTTTGGTATACTCCAGCTAGCAAAGCTGTGTTCACTCACAGACAGGTTTTGTTGATCTCACTCTCACTCTTTAGGACCCTGGCATCTCACTATATTTGATGGATAAAGTGGAAGTGTCATACTGAAATCTGTCCTATAGACTGACTAGTTTTCCAGTGGCTGGGTCTGGGAGAAGACACACCCCAGAGCACAACCTGGGAGAGAGGCACAGAAATGATGCAGTCTGTTTAAGCCTCTGATTAAAACATCTGACAGAAACTAAATGTGCAGGTAGACTCAGGGCAATAAACTTACGTTCTTTGCAATTGAAATAAATTCACAAAAAGCTTGTTAATGGTGTTTTAACTTTCATTTAGTGTATTTTGCAGCATTAAATAATAAACATCCTACTTCAGTGCTCAATAAGGAAATTAATAAGAATATTGGATGTGAAAATGACAGAAGAATCTGAAATAGTTTGATGATTGTGCTTGTCATTCCTGACTTGGTGTCTTGTCTGTTGAAGAAAAAAATGATATCATTATTCTGAGACTGATGAAAATCTGAGAAATGGCTGAGATATACACAGTATATGCAAGCATTACATTTGTCATTCTAGTTCAGGACTCAGAGGTTAAAGCCTCCATCATCTGGACACAGATTACCAGGGCAGGAGCTATGTGGCTTTGATTCCACTGCTGTTCTATGAGACTTATTTTAAGTGTGCTAAGAATGAAAAAGTGAGATTTATATAATTATTGTTTTCTCTGTTCAGGGAAAGAGCTAGCGGCTCCCTATGGAAGTGACTCACTCTGACACTGTGTCCTGCCATATCCTCAGTGGTATTCTGCAGGGTAGGCTGTGTATTAAAGCCTTCTTACACTCTGCAAAGAAATAAAAAGCAAAGTGTGGGAAATTGTTCTGCAAAATATCTGTACTGACTTCCAGGAACTCCTCAACTGCTTCATGTTGAGGTAGGGCTGAAGAGAGATGAGCACTTTGCTCTCTGTCAGGGCCCTAACTGTGTGCCCCCAGCAGTGGCCAAAAGCCACTCCACCAAAATGAGGCAGATGTCGACAGCTCTCCTTTAACTCTTCATAGTTTCAGAATATGGCTTAGACGTTCTTTTACATCACTGCTCAAAAGGTCAGTACAAGACCTGGTAAAGAGAAGCAATGAAAATAAGTTTTACTGTCAGAAAAAAGACAGTAATCACTAAGCAAACCAAGGACCTTAACTGTCCAAAACTGTCTAACAGTGAAGATTTGATCTGGAAAATATAGAGCCTACCTTCTACAATTTCCCTCATGGAGACAGCAGTCCTGAGAGTTATGGTTTTGTATCTTCACTGCAAGTATGAAATAACTAAAATCTGTTATTTGCTTGTGGTATGCATACTGAAAAGAGACTAATTCCCACAATTGTCAACACATTTCAAAGTTTAGTGCTTATAATTGCAGTACTAAGGATGTAATGATAATTGATGGAATATAAGGAATTTGAAGCCTTTTTGCTTCTTTGAGGTTAAAGGCAGAAGGATAGGCTGAAAGACAGGTCAGGATGATTGAAGTTGTTAAAGAGGAATGAAAGGTCCAGCTCATCACAAAGAGTCCTGTGGCTCACACATGCACTTGGAACTGTGGAGTGCTGCTTTAGCTTAATTTTCTTATATCTTTTAAATCTGTAGCCCTTGCTTTTCCACTGAGAGAAGAATAATGTAAACGTTTTGCTTTTTAAGTTATATGCCCCTGATGAAGCAAGTATATAATTGTTTAGCTTTAAAAATTGTTATTTCAAATCTTAGTTAATGGAACTTCACTGAAATAAACAAGGACAGTTCAACAGATAAGCAGTCTTTTCTTCTTGCTGTAAAATCGTTTAATCAAATTCACTATATCAAAAGTATTTCAGTAGCAGCACCTGATTTTATGGGCACAAGATTAAGCTTTTGCTGTTAGAATGTGCAAGCGCAACTCAGCTAAACAAGGTGGAGCTGTGCAGTCTGTGTCAGCAGTGGCTTTGACTCCAAGGCTTCATTGTTTAGGTTGTGAATTCCTGATGTGAGGAACTATCTTTCTGTTTGTTTGAGAGATCCTTCAGCTTCTTTATAAATAATAAATAAAATCACAACTCTAAGCCTCAGGGAAGAGGAATACTGATTGTGATAGAGAGGGGCTTTGTATGGATGCAGGAAACCCTCACTCCAGCTGCCTTACAGGGACTTAGAAATTAAAAAATAGTTGAAGTATTTATTATGTATATTGGTCTTTAAATAAAGCTTTGAACAGTGTGTATTTAGATCTCTGGAGCTAGTACATCATGGGTGCCCCAGACAATTCATTGATGGGTGGTCCTGGAGATCTGAATGTATTTATCATGTTTGGGGTAAATGCAACGAAGGAAACAAAGCTTGGGAAGAACCTTTATGGTCCCTTTTTCAGATGCGCTTGGGAGAGGGTTTACTGTGAAAGGTCTGGGAAGATGGGTGTCTCACTGTTACCTTCTGGCAATGTGTCTCACCACGGTGTGAGAAACCATCGCCTCTCGGATGGTTTCTCACCATCATCATCTCACATACCAGTACCTGGTACCTTCCCGAGACAGCTGACCCACATGCAAACCCACCTTATAAAGACTAATCAAACAGCCGAAAATTTGCTTTGACTCATCAGTACCAAACCGCTAAGCAGTGCAGCTCTTAAGAATTAAGTACCATTGGTCACACTCACAAGTAATTGGTGGGATTTTTACTCTGAACTTAAATAAAATAAAATGAGGAAAATAATAGTCTTTATCAGGAAATGAAGGTTTAGATTCTTGAACCAGAACACACAGATTTGGTGAATAACCTAGCCAAAAAGTCTTTGTCTGTCCCATTTGTAGTACCAATTTGTAGTACCAATTCCAAGACATTAGCAGTCTAGGCAAGCACCACACTCTCTTGGAGCAACCTGAAAATATGACTAAACATGAGCTTCAGCAGAGTGATGAATAAAAGCAGATCACAAAGCAATGACTTTACAGGACTGAAGTTGTTTGAATACTCATTAAATAAGTGTATAAATGTCATCATACAGTCAAATTATTGGTGGGAATTTGCAAGAGCCTCCGTGCTGAAGAAATTATCAGAAGATGATAATCACAGTATCTCTTTTTTAGCACAGACCAACACAATGCTAGGACTTGGATACAGGGGAAATCTCCCAGGGCCAGATGTAATTCTAATTTATTCCCACAGAAAATGTTAAGAAGAAATGTGTTTCCTATGAGGACCTCTGGAATAATGTATAGAGTTAATTGCTTTGAGACAGATAGAAAAGTAGATGCATTTACAACTGAGAATACAGGGACTATTAGGGGATTTCACGTCCTTCTGTGAGTTTTTTTAATCTTTGAAATTACATGTTAATTTAGAAAATACGTTAATTATCTTATTTCAATTTATCTAATCTCAGGAAAGCTCTGAAAGCCACCGAGATTTTGTGTCAGTACACTTCTACTGGTGCAAGTGTTACTTTGGGCTCTTTGTACATATTGTATTGTAGAGCTGTGTTAAGAGAGACACAGGACTTCCTTTCAGGTTATCTAACCCTGGTACTGCTTTTCTGCATGAGTGTTTAATAGATTCAGCTTTGAAGGCCCGGGGATAAAAGAGTTCTGTCTTTTAGGGATATGAATGTCAGTAAAGACTGGATGAATCAGAAAAATAAGCGTGTACTTAGATGTACAATGATGAATGAAATATATTCTTCATTACTGTTGGAAAGAAATTGTCAATGAATCACCAGTAATGACGGTGATGGTGATTTTACTACAGAACTGACTCAAATGAATGTTGTCAGGCAGGTGACAACTCTAACTGCTTCTTTTCTAATAAAGCAAAAATAGATATTGTAGGTCCAAGTGAAAAAAGCAACTGGTGACAAAAATCCCCCAACTCGCTCATAACATGTACTTCATTACTCATCATCTGATCAAATCATCTGCCTTCCAAGTGCTTATGTTATTTGTTGAGAAAAAGTAACCTTTTCCACCACCCTGCAGGACAGACAAGGTTTAAAAAAAAAAATCCTTCTGTTAAAAAAAAAGCTTCAATAGAACAAACATTTTTTTCTTTGCAGAGATCATTTCAGAGACGAATGATATGTACACTCATGTGAGTGAAATAAGAATTGTGTGCTTTCCAAAATATTAAGGACCATCCAGAATACATTATTAGTGAAAGATCAACAAGATCGAGCAATTTAATCAGAGAATTTAATTCCCTTTGCTGAAATGCCCAAGAACTGATTTTTCTCAAACTTATTTAGCCAGTTTCAGTTTCTGCTGTTTAGTTTAAGGATTACACAGAATTAAGTTATATTTTATCCATTATACTCAGTTGTTATGAAAAAGTGAAATTATAGCAGCAACATTGTTTCTGTTCCCAGATGTGAAAGCATTTCTGATACCAATTATAAAATTCAGTTTTTGGTTAAGCATGCAAAAAAGCAATCTTACTTATGAACTATAATGGGAATAGCTCATATAAAGAGAACTCCCTACGTGTAAAAAACTGGTAGGCTTTATTTTTGAGTTGAAGTCAACATATAACAGAATTTTTTATTTCAGATAGGAGGAAGTGTATGTATGAATTGTTCGTTTTTTTGTTTAGAGGAGTGGAAGCAAATTAATTCTGTAGTAGTCACAAAAGCATTTTGGAACACCATTTGGCCAAAAAACGAATTTATGTTATTTGATTGACAAATATGTACTTCCACAGGTATCTGTATTTCAAATAATCATCTACAAAAATTAGTTCTATATTTAAGTATTTTTAATTTGAGCTAGTAGCTTTTACTCTCCCGTGCTATTTGTTGAAAATTCTCTCCACTTCCATTTGGTCAAAGAATACAAAAACTTAAAAAAAAAACCCCACCCAAGCCACCAACCCAAGCCTTTCATGTCTTCAAGACTGCACTGTTCCTGCAAAAAGGCAAAGTGAAACAACACCGTTTATTCAATTCTCCAGGGTGCAGTACTCGTAGTTGATTTTGTGCTTCTATTGGCAGGCAATAGGGATTTCATTGAGTGTTTCCTGACTTACGAGTATCACTGCACTCCAAGCTCAAAGGAAGTTGTTTATGACCAAAATATATAGGCATTAAAGTCTTTGTGTCCATCATAATCAGAAGGAGAAATCTGGGAATGAGAAGCTGACACAGAACATTGGTTACACTAATAATAAGAGATCATACTGTGGTTTTGTGCAGGCACAAAACTGGTGCAGGCAGAACGTTTTCTACGAACTTCATACCTTCCCTCCTTCATTTTCCCTGTATGTGAAATGGGAACGATGTCTCACTGCTTCAAAAGAGAATGGAAGAACTAGCAGGGTGTTTGTAAAGCACTGTAGAAGAAACATAGACAGCCAATAGAAAGCAAAGTTAAATAGCTGTACTGAAAATGAAATAGAAAACTGTAGGAAGAAGTCCAAAAAAAAACATCTGGCAAAGGAGGAATGGAAGGCCTGACAGAAGGAACAGAAAAGCAGGATTATTGGTTTGTTTTTCCCTTTGTAGATCAAACCAACATGTCAGATGCAATGCAATCTGTTGTTTGTGCAGGAAAAATTGGGGGAAGAAAGACTGGGAACATCCAAACTAAGGAACATCATAAAAATTATCTGTGCTGTGCGAAGAAGTACATGGGGTGTGTGGATGGAAGCACATGGGAGGATCTGGCGTTGAGCTCCACCAGTCTCCCAGGCCAGGGATACTGTGAGAGAGGATCCAGGCTGGGCTGCTATGCTCATGGGCTGTTGGAAATAGCTTTTTGAGTCTCTACAGGGAAGTGAAAAAACGTGGCAAAATGTGTAACATCCATCAGCTCAACTTCATAATATAGTGGTGCACTGGTGAAATGAGCTTTCAGAGATTGTAGAGACTTGATTTTTCTCATATTGTCTTCTTCCTGGGCTCCCTGTTGTTCTTACTTCAATTTCAGCTTCCCTCTTTCCCTCTTGTCTCTTACATTTCTTAATTTCTTCTGTACTGTCTTAATCTTCTTCTGTCCTATTCCTCTTTTTCTCTTTTCTCCATTCACTTGTTTATTTTTTCGTTGCATTCCACAGTGTAACTATGCACTGATTTTCCCAAAGTCTCGCTGTGTATTGTTTCTTCAGTAAATAATAGCAGTGACAGCTGTTCAGTCTTGGTGCTCTTCTCCAGTTCTCTTGCCTAGAGGTAATGTTCCTGTTTAGAGAACCGAAACCAAACTGATGACCCAAAACTTACAGCTATATACAAACAGAGGCTTCATTAACAAAAAATTGACAATTAATGTAAGACAAAATAAACAAATTAATATTGTCAGACAGCGAATTACAAGGAAAAAGATCCTGCTTGATGAGCCAAAGACTTAGTAACTTAGGTCTAAGGAAGATGTAGTCTTTTGTAGATGTCAGAGTAGAGAGGACAGGTGATGAGACTGATCTGAGGCAGAGCAGGAGAAGCCCTAGGAGATGTAAAGAGCAACAAAACATAAAGCAGTGTCCAGGTCCTGGACATAGAGTTAATTTTCATCATGGTGGCTAGTATGAGGCCATGTTTTAGACTCGTGCTGAAACAGTGTTGATAACACAGGGATATTTTGGTTATTACTGAGCAGCACTTGGACGTCATCAAGGCTTTTTCTGCTCCTCACACCACCCTGGCAGCGAGAAGGCTGGGGGTGCACAAGGAGTTGGGAGGGAACACAGCCAGGACAGCTGAGCCTAACTCACCACAGGGATTTCCCATATTGCATGACTTCATGTCCAGCAAATAAAGCTGGGGGAAGAGGGAGGAAGGATGGCACATTTGGAGTGATGTCATTTCCCAAATCACCATTGTGCATGCTTGAGCCCTGCTTTCCTGGGAATGGGTGAACAACGGCCTGCCCATTGAAAGTGGTGACTGAATTCCCTGTTTTGCTTTGCTTGTGTGTGTGGCTTTTGGTTACCTATTAAAGTGTCTTTGCTTCTACTCATGGGTTTTCTCAATTCTACTTTTCTGATTCTCTCCTTAGTCCCGCTGGTGAGGGAGTGAGTAGGCAGATGAGTGGGTCTTAATTGTCAGCTGGGTTTAAATGATGATAACCAGAACAAGCAGAAAAGGGCTTGTGTTGAAGATCCATCTTGGAGCTCTCTGTGATCATTGTGAGTGATAAGATCTGGGGGTTGATCTTGTCATACTGAATGGGAGACAGAGAGACCTATAGAAGGCCTGTGACAAGGAAAATGGGTGACTTCTCTCCTATGTGTTAGAGAGGGAGGAGCCAGCAGTGACATGGCTGAAATGATTCAGCTAGGTGGGTAACCCATTTCAAACTTTTTTATTCTTCTTAAAGTTTAAGTAGCTTAAAAAAAGAAAAAAAAAAAAAGAAAAGAACACTTGGATTCACATCACAACATTATTTCAAAAGCGATGGCTAAAGCTAGCACTGAGTCTTGTGCAGCTCATAATAGAATCACAGAATCGCAAAATCACAGAATATCCTGAGTTGGAAGGGACTGAGAGGGATCATCAAATCCAGCTCCTGGCCCTGCATAGCAACATCCCCAAGAGTCACACCGCATGCCTTAGAGTGTTGTCCAGATGCTTCTTGAACTCTGTCAGGCTTGGTGCTGCAACCACTTCCCTATTAAGTCTGTTGCAGTGACCAATCACCCTCTGGTGGAAAAAGAACCTTTTTCTAATATCTGACTTAAACCTCCCCTGACACAACTTCAGGGCACGCCCTCGGGTCCTGTTACAGAGAAGAGATCAGTGTCTGCCCTTCCTCTTCTCATCCAGAGGAAGTTGTAGATTGCAATGAGATCTCCCCTCAGTCTCTTCTTCTCCAGGCTGACCAGAATAAGTGACCTCAGCTGCTCCTCATACGGCTTCCCCTCCAGGCCCTTCACCATCCTCATGGCCCTCCTTTGGGCACTCTCCAACAGCTTTTTATCTCTCTTACACTGTGGCACCCAAAACTGCCCCCAGCACTCGAGGTGAGGCCGCCCCAGTGCAGAGCAGAGCGGGACAATCCCCTCCCTTGCCCGGCTGGCGATGCTGTGCCTGATGCCCCCCAGGACAGGCTTGGCCCTTCTGGCTGCCAGGGCACTGCTGACTCATGTTCAGCTTGTCATCAATCAAGACCACTCCAGGTCCCTTTCTGTGGCACTACTTTCCAGCATCTCATTCCCCAGCCTGTCTGCACATCCAGAGTTGCCCCAGCCCAGGTGCAGAATCTTGTTCACCTTCATACAGTTGGTGATTGCTCAGCCATTCAATTTGTCTAGCTCTTTCTGCAGGACCTCTCTGCCTTTGAGTCACCAGCTCCTCCCAGTTTTGTATTTTCAGCAAACTTGCCTAGTATCCCTTCCAGTCCTGCATCTAAGTCATTAATGAAGATGTTGAAGAACACAGAGCCTAAGATGGAGCTTGTGGAACTTCCCCCCCAGTGAGAGGTCACCAGTCTGATGTCACCCCATTCACAGTAACCCTCTCTGCCTCACCCATGAGCCAGTTGCTCACCCATCACGTGATGTGTTTATCCAGCTGTGTGCTGGACATTTTGTCCAGAAGGATCCTGTGAGAGACAGTATCAAAAACTTTACTGAAATCCAAAAAGATTACATCACCTGGCTTCCCTTGATCAACTAGTGGGTTACATTGTTGTAAAAGGAAATCAGGCTTGCTAAGCAGGACTTCCACCTCATGAACCTGTTCTGGCTATGCTTAATGACTGCACTGTCCTTCAGGTGTTTTTCAATACCTCCTAGAATAACCTTGTCCATAACTTTATCAGGCACTGAAGTGAGACCGTAACAAGCCTGTAGTTTCCAGGGTCCTCCTTCTTTCCCTTCTTGAACACTGGGAGAACATTCACCAGCTTCCAGTCAGCTGGGACTTCTCTGGGTTCCCAAGACTGTTTAAAAATCACTGAGAGAGGTTTTATGATGACATCAGAAGTTCTTTGAGGATTCTTGGATGTATCCCATCATGCTCCATAGATTTATAGGGATCCAGCTGGAGCAACAGATCCTGCACAATTTCAGGGAGTTGATCATTCTTGCAGTCATAGTCCTCCAGATCAGGGCACTGAGACTCCCTTGATCCATCCTCTGTTGAAGAGGCAAAGAATGCATAAACACCTCTACTGTGTCCCTGTCCCTGTTTGTCATGTGACTGTCTTCATCCTGTAATAAGCTTTTATTTTTACACTGCCTATTGCCATTAATATATTTTTAAAAACTCTTTTTGCTGTCCCCCTCAACTGTGGCCAGTTTCAACTCCACTTGGGCTTTGGCTGCACAAATTTTCTCCCCAGAGTGATGAGCAGCATCTCTGTACTCCTCCCACATCACCTGACCTTGTTTCCACTGGCCATACACCTTCCATTTTTGCTTTATTTCCAAGAGAAGATCCCTGTTGAGCCAAGCTGGCCTGCCTTGCCTGCTTGGCTTCCAACATCTAGGAATCGCATGCTCCTTTGCTCTTAGGAGATGATGTTTAAAAGGTGACCAGCACCGATGGACCCCAGCACCTGCAAAAGAATTTTCCCAGCGTACCTTACTCAGCAATTCCCTGAGCATCCTGAAGTCTGCTCTCCTCATGTCCAGAGTTGAGGTTTTGCTGGCACTTTTTCTCCTGTCAACAGAGATTTTAAACTCAATCCCTTCATGGTCGCTTTGCCCAACATGGCCGCCAATCTCCACTTTGCTCACAAGATTCTTTTTGTTGGCAAGCGGTAGGTCAAGAAGGACAACTTTCCAAGTCTGCTCTCTTAAGACCTGTTCCATAGACTTGTCATCCAGGTTTTTAAGAACCTTCTGGCCCAGGTTTTACCAGCTGTGTGATGCTCCCACTTAATTTCTGACAAGTTGAAGTCCCCTATAAGGACAAGGACAGTTGACTTGGAAGCACCCCTTAGTTCCTCAAAGAATAAATCACCAGCATCCTTGTCCTGGCTGGGTGGTCTGTAGCAGACTCCTATGATGACATTTGCATTGTTTGTTTGCCCCTTGATTCTTACCCAGAGGCTCTCAACTGTGCCATTGCTGACCGTGAGCTCCATACATTCTAACCCTTCTATATACTGCCACCCCACTGCCCCTCTGCCTCTCCTGCCCTCCCTACCCCTCCTGAAGAGCCTGAAGTCATCCATCAGAGCACTCCAGACGCTCATCCCGCCAGGCTTCATTTATGGCAATGATGTCAAATCTCTGGGACGTGGGCCAAAGCTTTGAGCTTTGAGCTCCTCTTGTTCCTGATTCTCTGTGCATTAGTGTAGAAATATTTCAAGTGTGGTACATTGTAGCCAGCGCCTGGTGAAGCATATGGAGGCATCTCATTAGTGCTCATTTCCTCAAGTTTTGGCACACCATCCCATCATTCATCAGTGGTTTTGACACTTCCCTTCTTATAAGCTAGTTTAAAGCCCTGTCAACAAACCCCACTGGCTCCTGTGCTACAACTATTTTTCCCATCTGAGATAGGTGTGTCCCATTTGGGACCAGGTGTTGAGTACATCATCCCATGGTCGACAAACCCAAACTTTTTCCCTTGACCCCAACCTTGGAGCCATGGTTGACTTCACATTGACTTCATGGGTCTGCTTATTCCTAGCAATATTACTTGTTGTTACTGGAAAAATTGAGGAAATCACTTGTGCTCCTGAACCCTCTACCAATCGTCCCAGGGTCCTGAGGTCTCTTTTCTTTGCCCTCAGACTTCTCTTTATGATTTTGTCACTTCCAGTTTGAACAAGCAATAGCAGATGGTAATCAGACAGCCTTACTAGGCTGGAGAGTTCTCCAGTATGTCCCTTATCTGAGCCCCTGGGAGACAGCAGACTTCCCTGAGTTGAGAGTCTGCATGTTGGGCCCTCTGTTCCCCTTAGAAAGGAGTCTCTTGTTAAAACTGCCTTTCTTTTCCTGTTAACAGGGGAGATCGTGGTGCGTGATAACAGTTGGTGTTATTTTCGGAGGCTCCACTATTCCAGATGGATCTTCACCCACCTCCTCAGCTGTCTGGCCTTCTAGTTCCAGAGCCTCATACCTGTTGTGGAAGGTACAAGTCCTGTTTGTCAAATTCTGGTAAGGAGGAGGAACCTTCCCCCTGGTATGTTCCGTTACCTGCTTCCAGCCTTCACCTTTAACAGACCCGTGGCTAACAGTCCTTTACTAATTCCCCTGCAAGGTTCTGAGTCCACCTGTTTCTCCACTACAGTGGAGGTTCAAGACTCCTGAGAATCTTAAGGCTGTAGCGTCTCTGAAAATAACTGGCAATCTCTTGCTCGTAGAATGCTACATAGCCTGTTCACCCTGGTGACCTCAAAGTGTTCCTCAACCACAGCACACTTATCTGCCCCAGCCTTGCGGAGAGGCATCAGGCACTCCCAGAAGCCTGTGACCTGGAAAGTTGTGTCTACCATCAGTAGGTCTGTCTGTATGGAGGCCTCTGACATGGCTGGTTCAGTGACCCTCACAGCTACATGGGATTGAGCTCCAGAGCATGTCAATACCATATCTGAGGAAGCTTAGTCTAGTATGCTAAAAAGACTGGGGTTGAAAGGATCTCTTTGTTCTTCCGTACCAGCTACTGGGTCTGTTTCCTGACTCTACTGGCTGCTCTCAGATGGTCAGAGAGGAGTCCTTCCTGCTCGCCCTGCTGCAGGAACTGCTGTGCAAACTGCCCTGCCATGCCCTCACTGCCCTGCCATGCCCCTGTTTGTTGCCCAAGGGCTTCGGAGTTGTGATGAGGCTTGGGGGTTGCTGGATGGATTCCTGAACTTGGGAACCCCTCTGTACAGCTCAATCTCACTCTCTGGTCTTTCCTTCAGTCACTGCCGCTTCAAAATGAAGACATAATTGTAAAAGTTTCAATGTAGACTTGCAGTTGGAAACAAATTTTCCCTACGTACAAAGAGGACAAAGAAGACATGCAAAGTCCCCACCTTAATCTGAAACTGATAATACAGATAATACAGATGGAAAATAGTTTTAGGCAACTTCTCTAGAAAAGGTCCTCACAAGATAATATATCTGTTTCTGGGCCACTTGTGTCCAAGACTTTTTCCAAGAACGTGGCAAGACCTTTTCCAGTATTCTCAGGGACAAAGAATCTAAAGTATCAGATTCCAGAGGCCATCTCAGTGTAAAGCCCCTGCTAAGAATGCAGTCTAAGTCTATTCACCTATTCCATTCAGCTCAAGGTCATGTCCCCGTCATATCAATCAATCTTATTACTTTTTTTCAGTAATTGGTATCACTAACTGATAGATTAAAAGGCATCAGGTCAGCCTAAGTACACATACAGTAAGCTTCAGAATTCATCTGAAGCTGTCATCTCATCTTCTAAAGTGTCATAGCTTTAGAGGAATTGTTATTCTAATTCTGTCAAATCTGGATAACTTTTCAAAGCAGTGATGTTATTTAATCTAAATGGGATCATTTCCTTTCTTGATATTTCCACCATATAATTCAATGTCAAGCATGCAGGAGTTTAGCAGTACCTCCCCATCAAACACCCAAAACAAGAATGGTTGGCAATCAGTGAAATATATGAAAATCGATTAAGATGTTCTTATACAAAGAGCCTACTTGGACTAAAGATATAGTGTACTGCTTTTTAGGTGAAAATCATACTGATATGAAACATCAGACTCAAAGCTAAAAGCCTGTAGTAGCTTTGCAGTACAAGATCTTAACTCTCATTAACATCAATTGTATGTATGGTTCAAAGAGATTATATACACCAGAATATTTAAATTAATGTAGCTGACATACAAACCTCATTGCAGGCAGGTGAAAGTATTAAGGATCTTATTTGGCAACTGCTTTCTCATCTAATTAACTACCCCATCACAGTGCATTTACCTACGTGCAGGAGGGTTGACTGAGTCAGGCCCTAATTTTTGCAGGTCAGATCTGTTCTTTGTATTAAAGAAAAAGAGATAACCTTGAAATTATGGGTTTGGAAATACACTTCTTGGCTATTTTTAGCAACAAAATTTAGTCCTAACATTTGGCTTTCATTCCATTCTCAGTTATGATGAATAATAAGTAAAGAGAAGATCAGTAACGTCGCATTTACTTAATGCCCTTCATTTGATGATTTTAAGGGCTTCATGGTCATGAATAAATTAAGCATTAAGACAACAGTCTGGAAGTAAGTAGTTTTGTGGTATAAGGAAGAAAATGAAGCATGAGGAGTGACATGAATCATCCAAGTTGAGTCAGTGCCTGACTGGGAAGCAGAAACTGGACGCTTGGGCTCCTGCTTTTCTTCTAATCACTGAGCACATTTTCTGAACTTAATCAATTGGAGTGCTTTGCATGAGAAAAATCAAACCAAAAAAACCCCAACCAAGCAAGCAACCAAGCAAGCAACCAAGCAAGAAACCAACCAACCAAGCAAGAAACCAACCAACCAACCAACCAACCAAAAAACTACAGATAGAAAGTAATGAATCATGAATCAGAGAACATTCAGGTTGTAAGACCTTGAGGAGACTGCCTTCTGAAGGTCTTTCTAGATACCTTTCCCAGGCAAGCATAGAGAAAACCAGATGCAGCTATTCTCAAGAAAATATTGCAAGACTTCCCCCTGTTGTTTTGTACCTTGCTGTTCCAAAGATATTTTAAAAGAAAATTTCATGCAAAAGTCAGAGGTGGGTGCCTGTAAGGGAAGGGGTGGAAGGGAAGATACGTATTCTTCCACCCGCTATGCTCCTTGAAGGTGCCATCAGCTCTACACCTCACTCAAGATGAATGAAAAGTAATCCATCAGGTCTTTTTTTAAAAAACATCAGATTTACCTTAAAACTGAACTTTAAGCACTGACTACTAAAGGACTGACTTTCAGACTTGGCCCAGTGCAGCACATATTGCAATCAATACAGTCCTTCCTCTTAGCTGCAAAGCTAAGATTATGGCAATTTTATTAATCAAGAAAAAAAATGAAATGTTTCCCTTAGATGTTTCCTAACATTCTTATAAAAAAAATAATAATGAAAAGGAGAAAAAGTGATAATGAAAACCAAAATGACAATGTATCTCTAGCATAGAAAGATGCCATTGACATTGAATTATTTACCTCTGTGACTTAGGCTCGAGATACAATGCTTTTCTCAGAGCAATAAGAAGCAATGAAACAGGTTCAATAATCATACCAATAAAATTATCAGCTTTGAATCTGGTAATTCTCCGTTGGTCTAAAATGAACACATGCACATCTAAGTACAGGTACACATTTCCTCATGTGGCTAATATTATAGTGTTCACACTTAGGTTTTTTGATGGATGGTTTCAGGCCTGTCGTATTTTGTGTTTACAGGAGACCTGATCTGAGAGATGAAGATGCTTCTCTCAGCAAGCACTGATTCTGTCACACTGTGAATGAGATCTCAGTTTTTGTACCTGGAGTATTCTGTCTTAATATGGGCCTGAAGAGGCTCAAAGGATTCAATTAAGGTCAAGCAAAACTGAAGAGAATAGCAGAGAGTCATAAAGAAAATAAGAAAAAAACACAGAAGCAGAAGGAACGTGGAAAATTTCCCCTCTCTTGGTTACAAAGCAGTAAAGCCAGGAAAAGCGATGACTTACATGGACTTATGCTAAACATGCTCCAATAAACAGAAGGATGTGTGATCTGACGTGCTCTCAGCAAAATAACTTTTTTTTTGTCCTTTTGATCACTCATATTTTGATCTGAGAGGGAAAGCATTCATTCTCCTCTACACTCTTCTTAACTTGTTTTTGTAATTCTGTGCAGAGATTTCTTTGACCAAAGCGTTCTTTAATATCCAGGTGAGAAAGGGGAACTCTATGGTGTCCTGCCTGACAGCAACTATGGTTAGTACAACCACTGCTGGGACCTGGAACAAGAACAGCAGTAGCCTCTGATTCCTCAGAGGCTGTTTTTCTTATACCATTGCTTATCTCATGTTGTGACCTGATGGGAAACATGGCTGCCTTGGAGTTTAATAAGTGCCTGAGCTCCTTTCTCTCTTTTTTCATTTTTTTGGTCCCTCCATGGAGTTACGTCTCCACCACTTTTATATCCAGCTACTTGCTGGGCTCAGAGCCAGGTCTGACACCACCTCAGAAGCTTTACCACAAAGCCCTCAGACTCCTAAGATCTGCATTTGTCCTGTTTCCAGGCTGTACACTATACACAGGCATAGGTAATGCATGCCAATGAAGTTCTACATTGTTTGTGAAACGTACAGACTCTAGACTATATAACTTCTGATCTTGTTTAATGGAAAGCATTACACTGAACTTGACCTTCTGACTGAACACAATGCTGCTCTAATAACATGGCTTTCTCATTTGTATTGCTCAAGGAAATCCTGTTCTCTGTGACATTAGGTTTTATCTGTGCCATCAATCTCTAGCAAAAGACATACAGAAGCTCTGCTTAGGCTGCAAATTCTTTTTTATTATTATTAATGCTGAACCAC
Source organism: Eulacestoma nigropectus (assembly GCA_013397775.1). Lineage (NCBI taxonomy): Eukaryota > Metazoa > Chordata > Aves > Passeriformes > Eulacestoma > Eulacestoma nigropectus. Next base: position 249,158 of record VZTE01005528.1, read on the forward strand.
TTCATCTTTGCAGTCATTATTTTCAGAATTCATCTGTTCATTTTTCTGGAACTTGAGAAAAATATCGTTTTTATGTCTTATTTAATGAACTGTGGTTTGCACCATAATAGAATGGCAAATGACTGTCAGATCACAGATAATATGCCATCTGTGTTGTTATACTGAGTTGTTGGGCCAAATATTCTGGCAGAAGTCAGCACAGCTTAATTTATATGAGCAGAGCCTTTCAATCAAACTTTGTCAGTGATTGCGACACGGACTTCACTGGGTCCGATGAGGACTGTCCAGCCCTCATGTCCTCTGTGGCTCACCTACAGCTCCAGTCCCTGATGCAGGGCACCATTCGTAGCGATTGCGACACGGACCCAGACCGGCAGGGAATCTGAATCGTTTATTCAAAGAAACGAGCTGGTTTTATACACTTCTTCAAGGCACAGCATTTCCTTACATGGCAATACTCACTACGTGACCTATCCCGTGCTCCCACATCAGCAACACGCTTTCTGAATGTCCTTCTATGGGGGGATCACGCGCTGTTCACCCGTCTGTCAGCTTCCGGCAGCTCCTCTCCGTAGGGCTCTGCCGTGTGACACCTCCTCCCCCCAGGGTCTGGCGGAGACAAGCCTCTCTGTGCCTCCATGTGCTCCTCTGTGCTGCCATGTGCTTCTTTGTCCCACAGCCTGTAACTCAACTCCATCCTATCTCTTCCCACAAAACTTAAAATAAAAAATCCATGCACTCAAATTATCTTGTCCTTCTTCTAATTGCAAGGCCAAAGTGCAGATTTCAGAAGTTGTATTACAAACTATGGGAGTGTGAAAGCACTACAGCAGGAAAGCAAGCAAACAAACAAATCAAACCAAACTTTTAAAAAGAAGTTCACATATAACTTAAATATATTTTTACTGCTTTTTTTTTTGTATTTTGTCTGCCTCTAAGCCATTCCGTCTGTAGCGGAATTTTTATCTTCAGTCCTCAAAATTTAATGCATGAACTGAGTCTTTTCATTTTTCAGTGTGCTGAAGATTCTCAGGGACAGGGAGATTGCTGTGGGCAGCAGATTGTTGAAACAACCCACAGACCTCACATACCTTCCAATGATGGACATATAAAATGACCAGATTCTTACCAGACATGTGATGACAGAAACAAAATTTTGGTAAATGTTAGAGGCACTTCCAGTCATTGGACAGGAGAGAATCTGGTCTTGCAGTGCCAGTGTGTGATGTTATATGACCTGTCTCTGCTATAATATTTTCCACCCTGTCTGGAAAACACGTGGAGTCACAACTATTGCCGTTATCAGACACTGACAAGGGTAAGCATAATGTGAATGCTGTGACTGGACTTCCTGTGACTTGGTAAGGCAAGAACCTCACAACAACTCAGCACGTGGGCAAGAGCACAGGCAAGCAAGAGAGCAGCACAAGCGTGTTCAAAACCTTCCCAAATTCTACACTTTATAGCAAACTGGAAAAGATTAAAAAGCCCCAGTAATTCTGTGGAGGGGAAAAGCTGATCTAGGACCTTTTGGAATGACCAGCAATAATTGCAATAGTTACAGGTACACCCACAGTCTGTCTAACACTCGTCAGCAATAGAAGTTCTGGATTGAGAAGGTGAGAACTAAAGACTGCCATTTTTATCCCCTGATATAAAAAAAACTCTCTTTCACCCTGCAGTGCCTCAGCACAAACAGGTCTGCCCACATCCAAGCACTCAGAAACATATTGCGAGCACTCAATCACTGTTTGAAAAACAGGCATCTTTGGGAAAGGAAGGATGGGAAAATTTTTCCACAATGGTTGGGAATGCTTGGCATGCAGAAAACCCCTAGTGGCTTCCTGCCATTCTGCCTGGGAGCCAGAGCACAGAACTGCAGATTCTGCTGATAACTCCAAATGTATTAATTTTGCTGCTGCTTTGAGTGCTTTTCATCATCCTTGTCCGAACCAAGAGAAAGAGAGGAGGGACCTTTTACTTCTCCCTTTGAAACCCACAGCAGGTTTTCCTTCAGTGGAAAAGTGTCAGAACCTATGCTTGACCAAATAATTTGGCATTTCTGCAGCAGACTGTGTTTCCCTAGAAGTTCTTACCTGAGCCATAGGTCCCAGCCATAATCCCATGACTCCATAAGAACTGGCCTTGGAGCTGGCACTCCATGTAGATGATGCTCCTTCCTTTAGTGTCACCTAGCACAGTAACCCCAGATGTCCTATTGATGGCAATGCCCCTCCATTGTCTGTGGGGCTGTGCCTTCTCCTGAAGTCATATTTTGGCCCTTCTTGATTTTCACTTTCACACTTGACCTTGCACTGGGGCACCAGCACTATCTGTACTAGAATCTTGTCAGGTCAGGGCAGGAGGGATCGTCGGGGTGAGTTGGTTATCTTCCTTGCTGACCTCTTGGTTCTGGTCCTGCAACAAAATGTTTCCTTGCAGGGAAAGTCATAAATGATATCCTTGGTGACAATTCCCTGCTCTGACTCTGGTGCCACAGGCTATTTGAGGGACGTGACCCTTGAGCTGAACGCTGTAAGGAAGCAAAAGATTCTCACAGCATGTGCACCCAGAATGAGTTCTGTCCTCAGACAGAAAGGACACTGGTTATGTTAACTGGAAAAATAAACTCCAGTCTTGAACACCATGTGTTGTGCTTACACCTTGGCTGTAGGCACAAACAGGTTCACCTCTATGTGCAAAGCATGTGCATGCTCCCTTCACATTTGTGGCAGGAGGGATCAAGGAAAAAAGAAAGTAAAAAGAAAAAAGCCTTTACAACATCTGCCACCAACTTGTCAAAGTAACAGTTTGGACCTGATTTCTGTCTCACTGCCATAAGCAAGTAAGATGGGAGCACTGGAAAATAGTAGCACTCCATTTCTAAGCTCAAAAGCATTAAGAGGAGTATGGCACTGAAATTGAAAACAATATATGATTTCTGCCCCCAGGAGATGCATACTTTCCTATCAGGGAGATCAAATTTGAACAGGCACAAAGAAATATTTACATAACAACAGAGTGTGCTGCTTCTTACAAGACTGTAAGAAACAGCATACTGTGAAAGGGATCTGTAGGCCAGAGCTGAAGTGGCATTGATTTTTCTGGTGATAACAATATTCAAGCAGATAAATCACAGGGCTTTGAGAGCACATCCGAGATATGCATTACTGCTTAAAGCATTTAGATGAGATGAGAAATGAGCCTGCTGGAGCTATTCCATATCTGAACAAGATGCAAAGTAGTAGAGTTTGCAAGACGCTTGTGTGCACAGTGCTAACAAACACAATCAGGAAGCAGGAGGCTCTATTACTTGTTTTCACAATACATGTCATACATATTGCTCTCTATCATGATGTGATAAACTGTTTGTTTGTATCCACAGACTCACATACCGTAAAACAATCAGCAAAGGCGTGCATTGCAAAGCAGTTTGTCACTGCTGATTCTCTAAGCTTTCAGTGACCTCTGTTTTGACCATATTGTTGGTGTTCATCCTAAAAAACGTGGCAATATCGCAAGCATCAGAGCAGGAAGAAAGAAACATGCTAAAGCAGAAGTTTAACTGCGTCAATCCTTGCTCAAAGCAGAGCAGGTGTTAGACATCTGCAACCTGGACATTGAAGCACTGCACCTTTCCCCTTCCTCCCTTAACATCATGCAACTCGCAGTGTTATCTAGTGGCCTTGCTCTCTTCTGCAGCCTAAGGTCCCTTGTTGTGTCTCTGATCGTTCAAAGCAAACAGAATATATGTAGAGTTTCTCTGAACCTTTTCCTATAATTAGAAAAATACCAGGTCACAAGTCAATTATATTTTGCTTTTTGTCCAAATTTCATTCAGCTTTACAGACAACTGTTACTCATACGAGAAAATGTGTCTGTGCATTTTGTCAGAATGGAAACACAAGAATGCAGAGGTTAAATGACCAAATGAAAAACATACCAGAAAATTAGTGGCAGCACCAAGAATGAAACAAAAATAAAGAAGTCCTTTCTCAGCAGCCATCTTGTACCAGCCATGGTACTACAGAGTCTTCATCGTTGTCCTTAAATGTAATGCATAGAAGTGTATAACTGCTTCCGCTGATGTTCTACCATTAACAATATTTTTCCATGCAGATGGGAATACAATTTTTCAATGTAGATTGTTCCCTGTCTGTAACAACTGTCTCTAAAATCCTCAAGTGAGTCTCCAGTGTTTTGTGCTTTGAAAGCAACGTCTTCGACAATTTTACTTTATGATCAGCAATAATTTGGTAATTTCTTTTTCAGGTGGGATATTGGGATAAACAGAAAAGTTGACCCTCTTCTTTAAGGAAGCCTAGTAAGGACAATAATTTTCTTAAATTATTGCCATGCAAGTTGAACACTAGGGGTCATATTTAGATAACCACTGACGTATTGCAGAGCACATCCAGGAGGAAAAACAACCACTCACTTACCAATGACCCATGAATATTAAACAATTTGCAGAGGAACAGCAGTTATTTTCATGGTATACAGTGCAATTGCTGGTTTGCTGTGAAGTTCTAGGTTGACTCCTGTATTTCTGTGTTTTTGACAGGAGCTGGGAAACAAAATGGGAAGGCTTACAACATGCTCACAGCAACAGACAAGCTCTATCTTTCTCCCTAATGGGAACTGACCCCATGCAGTTATTTCAGTCTTGTCCTTTTGTATTTTCAGTATCACAGTAGTTACAGTTCAGGAAAAGGGGGGGCACAAAATTTTTGTTGTTGAGACAAAGTGCTCTGGGGAAAGCTGAGAAGTTCATTTAAGAGTCAGAATCAGAGGCAGCAGCACTGGTGTTTTCATCAGATTTACTAAGCTTTTGTATACTTATACATTTCTTGTAGCTGACTTTCACCATCTATAATCGCCACACAGAATAGAATTGGCTCCAAGCAAAGTACTTTGACTTTAGTTTTCCACCATTCTTACAGCAGTGGGAAGAGACAGCAAGGAGATACATGCATTTATGGAAGTGAAGTTCTACCAGTGTTGAGACACAGATGTGTTCTCCTACATCAAGCAAGAAATGTGAGGAGTGGCCTGGTGGTTGTCTTTGCATTCCCACTGTCCCCAGCTGTGCTATGTCCCCGATGGCTGCAGAAGGCTTGTGTGCTCATGCTGTTATGGGTTTTCATAATTCTGGGTAGAATTCAACTTGCAGCACGGCACTGCTGCAGTTCCATGCAATGAAATGCAGATGTAGAATACAAGAGTTAGCTCAGGGGTAACACCTTTCTGCCCGCATGGCTTGCCTGTTTCCTGTGTTATAATTTCCACTACATAGTTGTCCAGTTGCCTTTAAAGCCCTGGAGTTTTCCAGCTTTTCCTTTAGAAGACTCTTTCACAATTTGAAATGTCTTGCTGTCACAGAGGTTTTCATGACAACCATCCTAAAATTTCCTTCTCTTAATTTCACCTCACTATTCCTGATTAAACACCCATGTAAAAAATTCCTTCCCACAACTAGACCCAGATTATGGCTGATTTTTCCTGCACATGCAAGCTGAAGAAGAATCAGAGAACCTGAGTTCCTCCTTGCATGTGAGGTAAATGCAGAACTAACATCAAGATAGTCTCTAAGAATTCTTTCACATTTGAAGTGATGAGCATTTTAATATATACAGTTGGTTAGATGCTGTAGAAAATGTGAAACAGAACTGAAAATAAATAAGCAGTTCAAGACAAATAGCAGGTCTAATTGTTCTTCAAAAGCCTTTAGCCTTCTTTCATACTAAACATATTGTGTCACAAACATGTCTTTCAATCTCTCTTTGAAGATGTATTGCCACACTAAAATATCCCCACTGTTTTATGGATCTTCTTGTTAAACTCCCTGACCAGTACAACAGCTTTCTGAAGTTGTTAACAAGTTATTCCAAAGTTTTATTGCTGATAACTTAGTAATAACAGATTATTTGTTGAAGCAAGGTTTTGTGTTCAGGCAAGGTGGTAAGAAAACCTGGATTCATTGCTTTGACTAAAACTCATCAGGACTTTGCGCAATAATAAGAGATTACTTCATTTTGGCTTGGTTAAATTGATTTACCTCTATTGTGCAAACCTTCAATTTTCCTGTACTTTCAAATTGAGAGGGCTAGTTTTTAATACACTTTGGTTTGGTTACATGTATCGCAGACACTGAGCCTCAACACTGAGTGGAATAACTGATGAGAAACTTCAACCTCTAAATACTCTGCAGGAAATCAAAAAGTTCTATTCATATGGAAATTTAGCACTATAGACACTTCTTGTTAAAATACATAGTTCACAAAATTTGGTCATCAGAAACTCATGTTATTCCATACAGCATATTTATCCCAGGTTTGATTGCAGAAAAGTCAGAACAGTGTCAACTGAGACTCAAAAGGACTAAACTAACATTTCACAGTCAAAACCCTACAGAAGTAACAAGAACTTTTAAAAAAATGTTCCAATTCAAATGAAATGACAAACATTCAGAACAGCCTTGTTTTCTTAAAGGTCTCTGGGGAGAGATCAGTCTTAGAAAATTGATTGATTTTAAAAAGCACACCAAATAACAACTGTTGAGTCTTATGTCTATTAACTGGCATACCAAAAAATTATGTTATTTTTATTATTTTTTGCTGCTTGGGACAGAGAAGCTCCACAAAGCTAATTGCTGAAACATGATTTTTCCTATGTCATGCATGGCTGGGTTTGTGGATTTGTTTCTAACCCTAAGGCATGCAAAAGAGTGTTGGGTAACTACTCCCCTCCCAATTCATCTTGACGGGGTGGATTTTATCTGGGGACAGTCAGTAGCATGATGCTGACCCTGATTTCAGGGTGGATGAGGAGAGCACATGTCTGGATCATGGCCACTAGGGATGGGCACTCCTGTGGATTTCAAGTGGAAAGCCTGCTCTCTGCTCTGCCAATTGGGAAGGGCCTTGTCTGGAGTAAAGCCAAGCAGGCAGTGAAATGGAAAAAAAATCTGTTTTCTTAGAGGCCTACAGACAGTTTGTGTGCACAACAGGTATAGTAATAGCATAATTATACATTAATGTAATTTTTCTTCCTTGGATGAGATGTGACAAGTGAAACACATAAGGCTGAGGCTGGTAGCTGAAACAGTCTTCTTGTGAGTTTTCACAAAGTTTAACTGGTAGTATTTTCATGCTGGTACGTTTTAAACAATTTGTTGCAGTTTATCATTGTGACCCATTTCAAATCACAAGGAGTGCCCTATTAATTCTCGAAAATGTCGTCTCAAAAACGGGAACGTTTTACAGATTGTTGGAAGCTCTGTGTTTAGCTACATCTCAGCCTCAAAACTTTTAACAGTAGGATCCCCACCCCATACAACATAGAAAATTATTTTATTGAGCATTTATATTTATTTTAGCATAATCCATTCCTATAATAAGATAAAAACTGTAAGAAGAGGATAAATATTAAACTACAGAATTTCTATTCAATAGCAACAGAGCACTTTTTCTATCAAATGTGTGACTTTGGGACAAGATAAACACCTGATGTACTAAAGTAAGGCAAATGGGGCAACTCAGCAAAGGCAGGTCAGAGGCTGGAAGAATTAGCGCAGGTCTCTTACACAGATCACCTTTACTTGATATGTTTTTGAATTCCAATAGAAAATCACATAAACAAAACCTGTGCACTTAAATATTGAATTTAGCATTTCAAATCACAAGCTGGACACCTTTTAAACGCTAGTGAGAAGACTTATCTTGGGAATAGATTATGCAAAACACTGCAACATGGACCTTTGCTGTGACAATGAAGAGAGTGACTCATCACTGGAGTACTATCTTCACTATTTGACTCTTCAAATCACAGTTTCCCCTCTTGGGAATAGAAGAGGCCCCTACAAAGCATGGGGCTGAACATCCTCACTTCTTCTTTTTAATGAGGATCGGTGAATTCAGCACCTTGCAAGTTCTGGATTATGTTTGAGGAACTACAGTGCCATGTTTTGTTGTAATTTGCTGTACAGCTGAGAAAAGGTTCCCTCAGTCATTTTGTGGTTGGAGAATTATTTGCACACTGAAAGTCAAATTTTTGACACTGTAAGAATCAGGATAATATACTGCAATCAACTTATCTAGGGTTTTGTCCAAAACACATAAATGAAATCAACTGATTCATTAGGGAATACCCTACAAGTACATCTAGACCAAGTATTATTGTTCTGCTGTAGCAAAGAAGGATATAAAAGTAGGAAGTCTATTTCTATGGGCTGTCCCAAGACACACAGCAGCAAACCAGCAAGACAGCTCAAGAAAGGGAGAACTAAAGACCACTTGACTCTAGCCTTCCCTAAGGGAAAGAGAGGGTGAGAGTCCCTGGCTGTCCCAGGAGCTCTCTTTGCTGCAGAAGCGGAGCTGTCGATCCAAGAACTCTGCGGGACTGCCAGGTAGCCTTGGGATGAGGGGCTAAAATGTCACCTCTCCCCTTTCTTCCTCATAGACCTTTCAGAAGGTGGTTGATTCATGAATCTGTGGCTTCATGGCATGACATTTTGGTGGCAGAACCTGCTCAAGATGTTGCAGCCCTGATTTCTCCACCCTACACGCATCCTGTGTGGCAGTGCTGCAGTTTCTAAGTGATCTGGCAAACAGAGTCTATTCCTTTACTTTGGGATGGATGAATCATTGTTCTAGGGGTGGCTTTTAACCACACAGTCTCTGCACCTCAGCACTTCCTGCCCAAAGGACTGCAGGTCTGTCCTAACTTTTCATTTCCTCTGTCACCAGTAGCTCATTCCTGCCCCACTGCAGCCCAGCTGGAAGAAAACTGACTGCTAGCACTGGGGAGCCTGCTAGGAAGGTCACAGACATATGGCAGGTTCTCTCATGCTCCTCCTTATATTCCAAGGGGTCCCAGGGCACAGAGACATTTCAGGGCCAAATGGAGAGGAAAGTGAGACAGCCGTGAGAATAGTGAGGGTTCTTGTGGATTCAGTTTCTCCTTTGAGTTGTGATCAGCTGCTAGGATGCTTCATGGGACAATTAGAGCTTATCTAAGGCAAAATAAACTCCCTAGAGATGTGTTCACACTGTCTAATTTTAGACATCTAATGCATGTGTTCTGACTAGTCTTCTGAACAGCCCTGTTTCTCTCTCTAACTCTGTGGGAGCGCAGGCATCCAGTCTCTCCCCAAGCTCTCCTGCATTGTCTCCTGCAGTTAAAAGTCCAAAGTGGTCCAAAATATTGAGATCATACATTTGCAGAAGCTCCACTCTCCTGAACTCCAGCAGCAGGAGCTGCTAGCTGATGCAGGCAGCAAAACTCCCCCAGCACTTCTTCTCCTGATGGACCATCCCCTGCTGGGGGTGGCAACTGGGGCATGAGCTGGTCTCCCCATCAGCAAGCACTGGGGTGTGTTTGCACTCACACGTTCTTTGTGGTACTCATCTGAAGAGACCCCTTTGACATGAGCAACCATGCTCGACCTTCCTGTCTTCCAAGGGAATGGCAAAGGGACCCATGAGGCTAGGATTGTTATATCAAAGACACATAGGATGCAGTAAAAAGCCTACGAAATGAACATTTTTTTGTCTTTTCTGAGAATGGCTGATAGTTTTATGAAGTGTTTATCTCCCACTTTATCCCTGAATAGGTTGTGATCTGTCTTGCAATTGCAAAATGCTTCAAATCTTATCCTTCGGTGACATTGCGTTGATGTGAAAATGAGATGCACCAGAGACTGAAGACTATTTGCTTAGTAGGTTATACAAGCAAATTGTTATTGAAAACACACAATTGATCTTGGTGTGATTATCTCTCCATGTATCTGGTTCAGTGACAGCTGTTGGCAAGGAAGATAAAAAGGGAATCTATATTTCAAGCAGACATGGAAGAATTTAAAGAAAAGGAAAGAAAAAAATCTTCGTAATCTATGAGTTGGTTTTTTTTTATTATTGCCTTAAAGAAGTTTTAGGACAAAGACAGCTTCTTCGGAAATATTCAGGAACCTTGCAACACTGTTGCATGAGTGATAACTTCTCAGAAGGGATATTCTGGCAGTATGCTTACACAGAATGATCACCAGCAGAGTTGTATCAGGGTATGCTTATAATGTATGAACCAAAGCGAGCAGCTCTGATGAACCAAAGGCAAATGTAGAGCTGAAGAAATTCTAGTGACAAGACTTCTAGTGTAGTCTCAGTTTTTTCCTATAAGTGCTTTTTTTTCCCTCTGCTTTAAATCATAACCAAATGCTTTTCTGCAAGACAATAGCAGTCTCAGCAAAAGAGTTTTGTTAAAACAAAAAAGAATAAGGTCTGAAAACAACACCTATTTAAACTTTTGGAAGAAGAGAGGAAATCTAACAAACCTAAGAGGTCTGCTTTTCTTTTCCCCTGATTATTCTTGGTTACATATCTTAACACTCACTTTTTATTTATTGATAACAGCTTTGAAGTACTGTAAGCTCATGTTTCAGTCCATATGCTCTGTCACTTACAGTCAATTAGCTTACATTGTGACTACTGGCTGTGGTCTTTAATACATGTATGGGGCCTAACACAACTATCTCCAGGTATGGGGAAGCCTTACAGAAGTCAATAGGACCATCAAATGAATGAGGACTTCAGGAGTGTTTGCTCTTCCTAGTATTTTGAGGAAAAAAACAAACCTCTAGAAAATCCAACCCCAAACCCAAAAAAAGGAAACAAACAACCCCAAACTCCAATTAGAAGTTCCTTCCTTCCTTCCTTCCTTCCTTCCTTCCTTCCTTCCTTCCTTCCTTCCTTCCTTCCTTCCTTCTCAGTTCCTTCCTTCTCAGTTCCTGAATTCCTTCCTTCCTTTCTTTCCAAGTTCCCTCCTTCCCTCCTTCGTTCCTCTCTCCCTTCTTTTCTTCCTTCTTTTCTTCTTTCCTTCTNTCCCTCCCTCCCTCCCTTCCTCCCTTCCTTCCTAATTCCATCCTCCTTTTTTTTCTCTCATGCTCTCTCTCCTTCTCTCATCATCCCACACTCACGCTACAAAAAAGCCTTAGAGACACAATCTGTCAACATTCACACTGGTATGGAGCACGTATTTCCCAAGAGTTTTTTTTGTCTCTACAGTCTAGCAGCTATAAATCAGCAGTGCACCACTAGGTAGCACTTCATTCTTTTGCTCTCAGAAAAGGCCTTTGTACAGTGCCCACAGGACTTCAGCTGTAGCACAATCTCTGGATACTTTGGAAAAAGTATCAGAAACTAAAGGACAAAAAGCATCTCAGAAAGAAGTACTGCCATTCATTTCATGTAAGACAGAGTCTACATTAGCTAAGTGACTGAAATATTTAAGATTAAAATGACAGCAGCTGGATACTGGTTGAAAAAAACCCCATAAATTCATACTCTTTTCAAATTAATCTTGAGATAGAATATCAGGCTTCCAGAAGAAGTAGTTATATTATCAGACCTAACAAAGTAAGAAACATCACTATACAGGGAAGGATATGCAAACATGCCTTTTTTTCATATTTTGTGAAGACTTACACATTTTACAACATTAGGTGCTCAGCCTTCACCTGTAAACATATTAAGTAATTTCAGGTGCTACAGTATGTTAATTGGACATCAGAGTCCATGAGCATACTTAATTGAGCAACATAACCAAAGAAGACCAGGACAAATGCTGGATTTATTTTCTGATCTAAGTAGAGGTAAAAACTGCAGGTAAAACTGCAATCAAATGGCCATTTTGAGAAACCACCAAAAAAAGTTCATGGATATTTTGTCAACTTTCCACGTTACAGATCTTCAAAGTGACACCAAATTCAAACATGCTGACCAAAGCCAAGTTCATGTCCACCTCTGACCTGAATAAGGCTCACAGTTCTGTTCTCATAACTTCATGCATGTTAAGACATGAATACACATCCTCTTAATCAGACCATCATATTTTAAAATAGCTTTTGATCGTATTGTTTTAATAAAGGTAGTTGTGATGATTGCATACAGGGCACAGGAAAGGCATGTCTTTAAAAGACTACAGCCAATGTCATTTCCCAGAAATGAGCTTGGCCCAGAATAAGTTGTAAAGGCCACTTTAAATTATAATAAGGTGTTTATTGCCAGGAACACTACTCTCTTTGATACAAACTGCCACATTTCTCTCCCCAAAACAATTGACATATGTGGTTGGTTCAAAAGTTATAGTCTGCAGATGTTAATTGTTCTTTAAAGTGGTGATTAGGTGTTACCTGTCTCAAAACTAAGAAATACATTGATAAAACAGTAGTAAATTCGGCTATACAAACAGATACTCATGAGAATACTCTGGTCATACTATAATCGTGAAAGACAGTCAGTAGAATAAAACCTTTGAAATATCTCCTAGCATTCTAATATTTTATAAGCTGAGAAACTAAATTAAACGTATCAGCGTATGCAGGCTTATTGTGTCGCAATACAATAAATTGCAAAACATGACCTAATATTGGTAACTAGAGCTATGTCCTCCACATACTGCAGCACAGGAGTTCTCTAGACTCAGCCTGTGCCTGTCTCTGGTCCTATTAGCCTTCTGCCAGATTGCTCCTGAACAATCTATGTTAAATATGCAATGTGGAGAAGAGACCAGGAATGCACAGAAGAGAGTGATTTATGCAAACAATTAGGTCCTTCAGGGTTTTTGTCTCTGTATGTGAACCATATTATTTTTACTCAGCTGAAGTGCCACAGGTATGCTGTAGAATAGAAGGAAGATATTAATCTTATCTTTTTTACAGGCAGTTCAAACATGCATGATTATTGTCCTAAAGCAATGAAGAAAACCAGTAAATATTTCTAGGTTTTGCCTCTGGTTTCATTTTCTCAGGATGAAGTGGGATACTATTACTGGTGCAGTTACCTCTGTGTTCTCTCCTATTGTGCTGGATAAAGGCTGAACTTGTTTATTCCATTCTTATTTTGAACATACAGGAAAGTATCCCTGCTTTCATTGGAAGGAGACTGTGAAACACAATTTATTCCTTAATTAAGCAAAAAAGAAAAAAATAAATAAGGGCATTAACTTAATGTATACTAATCTAATTAAAGGTCTAGTCTATTCATACAGACTGGTGCTAGAGGAATCTCCCCGGTCTTCAGAACTTACCTTGACCATGAACACAGTAATGGCTTTTTCATGACCACTCCTTACAGAACATTATGTACTGGACCCAGCAAGTACTTACACTTCATGTTGTTCATCTAACTGTATTGAGGCTGACACTGTATCTCTCTGAAATTATATCAGTGCCTTCATTTTGATAACAGCAGAGTGAGAAAAGGTAAAAAATGAAACAACAAAAAACCAGGCAAACGCTTCTTCCAGAAATGTTCTGAAAAGCACATCAACTTGTTCCTTAAAACTTGAATCAATATCATAGTGTCATGCCTTGTTATTACTTGGTTTGCATGACTCTAGATACCAATGATTTTGTACATGCTTTTTTTTATCCACAGTCATTAATGGCACATTGACCTGATAGGAAAAAGTCAAGGCATTGCAAAAGACATGACCTTGCAAGGTATTTTTCTGGCACGAAAATTGCAGTTTTAGTGCCTCTTCCTCATTGGGTTGTGACTTTCTGGCAGCAGTTGGGAGAAATTAACAAAAGTAAGAACAGGTCGAGTACTTCAGTGGCTGCATGCTGGAAAGCAAGATTACTCTACTTGGACTTGGCTGGAGTAACTAAGTAAGTCCTGACCTCTTGTTTGGTGGAAAGGCTGCTGACAGTGGAACCTGAGGTAGGATAAAGTGAAGGAAGACCTCCTCACATCTTCTGCTGCCCTTGCTGAAGTAGGGGCCTCTCACAGTTTCCTTCAATCAGGATAGCAAAGTCTTATAACCTGTTGAAGGTACTTCATAGATATTTGTGTCCAGCTCCTTAGCTTTGCAGTCCTCAAGGAAAGGGAAGATGCTCTTTGAAGAAGTATCGGACTGTGACAATTAAGTGCTTCACAGAGGACTACATAGACTATCCCATACCCTCAGAGACTTACTTAAGAATGATCCTAACTTAATCAGTATAGGTTTTCAAATATGCTTCTGCATTGGGTTCCCAATGGAGGGAAACCAAATGCTACATAATGGCTGCCTGCAGGGTCTCATTAGCCTGTTGTGCCTGGGAAATCAATAAATTAAACTGTCTGGAATGGCCTGGAAACTGCTACTATCTTCAAGATCATGAAAAACAATTCTTGAAACAAAATTACAGGTTTTGTGCTATTAGGCTGACCCTGCAGGACAATACATAACTTTGGTGGCCTTCCATGCCTCTTTACTTCCCTTGTGCTCAGTATGCACCGGAGATATGTTTGATTAGGACGTCCATTCCCAAGGGAGAATTAAGGACTTAATTTGCAGTATGTAATCTAAGTGCATTGCATTCTTTTGCTTTTAAAAATCACCCTCCTGTTATGGTTTTGCCCACTGCATAAAACCCTGGTGGTGGTGTAAGGCCAGAGATCACTCATAGCACCTGCACTGCCCTGTCAAATGCTGATGTCCATTATCAAAGATTTCAGTTTCCAAATATTAAGACAAAAGCTTCTCCAACAAAATAATTGCTAGATATCTTCAGGAAATAACACCAGGAATCGCATGAAGGAACACAGGTGCTGAAGAGCTACTTCCTATGTTGGTTTAGAACCTATCAATTCTCATTATTGTATAATAAATGAAATAGTAATCTCTATGGGATAACACACCAACTTTTCCTTCCATTAAAATTGGATTTACAGCAGTAATCCAATTTATTTCAGCGGCATTGATCTAGATATTGCTTCCAGAGCAAAGTCTGGATGCAGAGTGGGTAGGAGAGGGCCTTTTGAAAAGGCTTGTTAAAAAGTCTTTCACAGAAATCAGCCTGAATTGTTTGTTGAGAAGCAGCTCCATATTCGCTGCTGCATTACCAGACAAACTACAAACATAGTTCCCGTGGCAGTGTGAAGGTGTTTACTAGCAAGTATGTTAGACTGAAAAAAATTAATGTGGAATGAAAGGGAGCATCTAATCACTATAAGTGACCTTCAGATGATAGATAAAGTTAGGGGAAAAGATACAAGCAAACAAAAACACAGTAGAGCACAATGGGCTAAACTTATCCCAAGCATAACTCCAGCCAGCTGGCCAGTATCTGGTTGTCAAAATATGTTTAATGGGGGAAGAAATAAAGAAATGAATAAAATATAAAATCTGTTCTAGAACATAGCACATTGGTTTTGTTTGGATAAATCAGTATGCCTTCTATGCTGCCATTCTTTGCGATCAATTACTCATTACTGCACTGTCAGTATCAAGCTATGATCCTTGCTATTTTTCTGACCCCTTTCATCCCCCTTTTTTTCCCCCACATCCTTCTATAAATGGCCAATGTGCTATTTTCTTGTGATCACAGTAAAGAGGGGGTTTAGACTTTTTTTTACCTATATCACCATGGAAACAAGATCTGTGTATACATCTATGATTAGTCTTTCTCTGGAGTAAGAGCCTTCATTATCTATGCAAGCTTACGGCTAATTGTTCTGCATAAGATATGGGTGTCTTATTCCTACCCACTACTTCGGAAATTCATTTCATGTAGTTGCACATAACAAGCTGTAAAGAAGGTTTTATGAAGCCAATAATGCAGATATAATACTTGAGGAATTCCTTTTGGGTTGGATATATTTATTTTTCCAAACATTTTGTTTGAGAGAAAACGAGATTGCTATCTGCTGTTTCCTTATTTTTTTGCAGGAAAGCAAAGGGTTGTTGACTTCCTCTCCCCTCCCTTCCTTCCTTCTTTCTGAAGGTACTGTACTCATCTGAAAAAAAAAGAGAACGAAATGATTGTTCCTGTTCTCCTTCTTAAGTCATTTGAAACATTGTCCCTGCTAGTTTTCTAAGTTTACTGCAATCTCTGCGTGGGGGGGAGGGAGACAGCGGGAGAGAGAGACAGATATCACAAACATGAGAACAGGTAGAGTTTAGGGCAAGACTCCTTCCAGCTTCAACAACTGGTAAGTTAAGTAAAATGCTTTTATGGTTAACTCTTTAGAAGAGCAATGTATGTATTATCTGCTTTTATGTTAAGAAAAGGCATTAATCAGATACACATTTAACTGATAAAATAATAACCATATGCATTAACGAGAAGGCTATTTATGCTAGAGATACCTATAGTCTGGTTTTTAGGTACTGGTGCTATTACCATTTGGTTTAACCTATGCAGATAGGAAAGTATTTTCCAATGAGGCTGATAATATTCATAATATAATCTGCTGTGAATTTTGCATATGTAAGTCCTGCTACCAGAATCTTGTTACAGGCTTCACTAACTTTATCCCGACAGTTTCAGCAAGATTCACTGGACCATTGCTAAAATATAGAGAGGAGCTGTGTCATACAGAAATCAATGTATTTCATTTATCATCTGCCAGTACTGAAGTCTGCTCCAACAGACCAACCTGTGCTATATTGGGAGAAGAACTACTGGGGCTGTTTTTTTTCCCTTCAAACCACATTGTGTTTAGGATTACACATGTTTATCTCTACTCATCTCTGTATATGGTTAGTCTGGGAACAGTGACATTTAAGAGGTGGTGAGATGGTTCCTGGATCTCACTTGGAAAAAAAAAACAAAACAGAAGAAAAAGTTTATGTTGTGTAGTACATAACAACACATCCATATCAGTAGTAGGATGGGCTTAATTGTATATCTTGTTTGCATTTTTGTAGACCTCAATACTGTTTTTCACGTCGTTTATAAAAGCATCAGAATGATCAGAACTGCCGGGCAAAATGAGTGATTGAATGCAAGCGTATGTTTCAAATATTGCATGAGAAAAATCCCCCCCTGCACACTTCTATAGAAGCAGAATGCAGAGGTGGGGCAAGAAGTAGGACAGGTGTCCATTTCTTTGCAGAAGGAGAATTTGTTCATCTTATGATTCAGTATTTCTTCAAGCTGCTGCTCTCTGAAGTTCAGGGCAGGATGCCCAGAGCCCAGTCAGAGAGGCTACAAATGGTGGGCAGATATTGCAGAGGGCTGGCAGGCAGCTCCAGCTGCCCCACTCCAGCTCCTGCTCCCACCAGGGTACCTGGGCTGTGCTTCCGCCCTGGGACAGCCTTCTGCTCCCACCCCTCACTGAAACAACTAGTGGAAAGGACTTGCTGCCTCCCTCTATCCAGTGTCTTTCTGCAAGTTTTTCCATAACAAGGAATGATCTACCACAAACTCAACCCAGTTTCTGGGTAAGTTGTAGATTCCTTTTGCTTTGGGAGCAGCCAGAGGGGGTTCTGCCAAAGGAGATGGAAATAACTTGTTTCTTCGACTCCTTAGCTTAACGTTGCCGCTCAGTCTAGTTTGGTACCAGTTAATAGTTTATTTGGTTATACTTAGCCCACAAAAAACTTGTTATCTGCTAATAACAAATGTATGCCATGCCTTGCCATGAAAACCATTTGCCACATCTTCTGCTTGGGATATCTGGGTTTATTTTTATGTAACTATATACTGATTCAAATTAAAGAGATGATTTAGACAGCTATTTTGACAGTTATGTGTCAAACACCTGGAATACCAGTTTTTACATCAAGTGAGACTTATAGGAGTCTTCCAAATGCACAAAAAATTGCACAAGCTCTGTGTTTGTAGTGGTATTTTGTTCAAACTGCAGGGTATTAGTCTGGATTGCAATCACTTGTAAGTTTTGGTCTGCTTAGCTCCGAAGTTCAGTTTATCATGTAGGTAAGAGCAAGCCGCAGCTTTTAGGTAAAGACTTTGTTTCTGGACATGATAAACATTTGTGTATTCTTGATTTAGATCAGGTATACAATAAATTCTTTCTCTGAGACATTGTCTGAAGTACATAAATAAGGACAAGTTTGTTCAAATCTTGGTAGGTGAACAAAAGCAGTACATACTATTTTAAAACCCAATCCCCAATAATGAGCACAGAGAAAGAGCTTTTTAAAAGGAATGCTTAGTAATTTGACAGTTAAAAACAGAACCTGAAGTTTGAACTTCATTCTTAGATTTTACCTATTAAGTTTACTTTCCTTCAAAAAATACATCTTTGCAATCTTTCGGAGTTTATTTGTTTTCACATCTATAATTTATTGTCAGAACAATTGTAAGATGATTTATTATAATAATATCTTTCTTGAGGTGTCAGGAAGATGGCTTTTTTGCTGACGTTATTCCTACATCACTGAGATATTTACAAGCAGAGAGAGGTATAGTCTGATTCTGGATTGGGTACAGATTTACTACTACAGTTTACAGCACAAATTATATGTTTATGAAAAGAATTTTCAGTTATTAACCCCAATATTTGTGAGAGACTGGGCTATTAATAGTAATGACTCAAATCTTAAAATGATAAAAAATATTCACACAACACACCAAGAATAAAAACAGACAGGTTGTGATTAGTTTGCTTAAAGTCTTATTGCTTCTACTGCTTATAGCCATATTTATGTATATAACATAAATAAGTAAATGGTCAGTCAGTGTATGTATTTCCTCAGAGAATTATTTAAAGCCATAATTTCTATTTGATGAGTTCTCAATTATAATGAAATAAATATAGAAGAATATTGCTTTTGTTTGGAAATAGAAAAGCAAAGCTACACCAGTAATGGCAGAGAGGTTACAGAAACAATTTGTCGTCCGTGGAAATCCCAAGCTAACAGGTCTGGTTCAAAAAGCACAGAAATTAAGAGAAGTCTTTCTGTAAATGTCAATTGCCTTTTTATATTTAGGACCAGCTTCTTTAATGGCGTAAATAATTGACACTTTTTGATACAGAATTGCAGCACTGAGTTACATTCCTAGTAACATTTTGGCATGTCTAATGTACATTTTTGACCAGGAGATAATTTGAATCTCTGAATCTCAAGGAGGTTTTTTTAACTTGCTTTTCACTCTTACAAACAAGCTCATCAACAAGAGCCTGTTTTAGGACTATCTGGATGCAGAGCAGACAGTAGTGGTCTGAAAGACATGACATGCATCTCACAGATAAATGTAGCGTAATGTCTTTAAGGTGCTGTTTCTAGTAGTGCCAGAGAGATACACACGATTTAGAACAGGATAAGCATGAGGGGATGAATCTTGGAAGCAACCCAAGGCAAGCCCCATATACTGAGACAGAAGAGTATGGACCTCAGAGAGCATTTGTGTTGTTTCCAGTCTTTGAAATTGCGAAGACTCAATGGTGCAGAAAGATTTCTAGGCAGACTGCTCCACTCTTCTGGACATGTCAGCAGAATGGCACCATAAGAATCAAAAGCAGTAAAGGCTGCATAAGGCAATAGGGTTTTTCTGTGGCTGTGGTTAAAGGACACAAATCAACAGCGTGTAAGGCAACATCTTACTAGTTGATAAAAAATGATCCATAGTTTCTGAGCACCAGTGCATGTTCTTCAGTAGCAACTGATCCAATCAAACTGCTCCTTCAAACAGACCTTATCAGTGCTGTGAGACTGCTACAGATTGTTGTCAAATTATTCATTTGTTTGATGGACTACTTTTATAACCCAACCAATTTTTAAAAATAAACCACCTATTAAAACCAAATAGTTACTTTCTTCTTAAGTGCAGTAGTTTTCCATGATCTAGCTTATGATCTCAGAAGACCACTGAAAAGAAAAGAATGTTGTCTTGGAGAAGAAAGAATTGCAGAGACACAAATAATGGAAAGCCTTTAAAAAGAAAGA